>JARFJB010000215.1:545000-619426 GCA_036346205.1 Vesta saturnalis
TGTATTATTACTCTTATAGTATGACGTCAAGATCAGATCTACAGATAGATGGTACGTATTCGTTGATTTTAAACTTGTAGTTATTGTTAATTCTTACGACGCAAATACTGCTGCAGATTGTAGTTACTGTAGAGTTGTCAAACTATAACTGATCGTTTTGTTGATTTATGCGTTCAGTTAGTTTTAAAACTATGGCTGCCCCTTATCCAAATACTTTTAATTGTTGTTTGCATAGTTCTGTCCTTGACCCTTGATAGATAATAAAGTCAAACATTTGTCTACTGACGCCATAGAGAGCAAATATTTTTATACCCCACGGTTTAGGTCTCTTCCGTACATACTGTTTTACGTTTAGTTTACCTTTGAATGGTACCATCTGTTAACTATGCTGAGGCAAGTTTCTAAAGTACGCGATAAACATTTTCCAAAATCTATCACCTGCATTATTTTTTGTACTTACATTAACAAAATGCAGCTTTTGCCGTAGAGAATAAAATCTATTTATTTGCATTGCTTGTGATGTCGTTGGAATATTGAGTGTAAGCTTCAAATAACACCGTATTCGGGGATAATGAAGATTACCCATAAGCATATGGATGCCAACAAAAGTTTTTAGCTCCTCTGTATTTGTGGGAGTAAATCTCTGACCTTGTTGTACAGCCCATAAGTTTGTTTTTTCAACCATCAATTCGAATAATTGATATGCAGGACTTTCTAATTCCGTTGCATTGTCGTTTTCCTCTGTATACCAACGTATTGTGGGAGGAGTTACATAATTTTCAATGTTTTTTTTTCAAGTGATCTTTGATTTTTCAGTGATTTGATTATTTTTAAAATAAACACGAACTTGTTCATTCTTGGTAAGCGTTTTTCACGGCTGGTATCAGGCTGCAGAGTAATTTAATTTTCAATATCTGCTTCTTGAGTTTCATATGCCTCTTTTTCTGCATTAGGCATATCACTATCACTTTCCTCGTCTAAAATATATAACTAAAAAAATGTTTTAAAAATTTACCTCATATATTTCATTTATAATAATACCTTGGTCGCTTTCTCGTCGCTACTCGTAATCATCGTCATCGTCGCTCATATATTCATGTCTGATAGTCCTTTTCCTATAAGTTCAAGCAGCTCTTCTTCAGTTAGTAGTCTTTTACGACTCATTTTTACGTAATTCTGAAAACCACCGTTAATTTACTTACCACCTCCTTTGGTCACGACGTCCTAAATTTTAGTACATTCCTTTACTGACCAATAACTCGTAAACAAAACAAAAATCTGGTGATATATCACGTTATCGCAGAAAAAACAATATTGCTAACTACTAAATAAAATCTTTGGTGCACGTAGTCAAGCCACATGTTTGCAGCGTTCCCAACACGTACCGCGATCACATGAGGCGGTAAATAAAGGAACATAGGACGTGAAGGAAGACATAGTAATGCGCTGCCGATGACAAATTGCGTATGCGTTACCTACATAAACAGGTATTTTTATAAATTGTTTAAATACCACTTTCAAAGTCAAACTATTAGTGCTAGTGGTGTAGCGGTACGAGTCGTCTTCCACGCTTTTGGTGCGGGTTCGATTCTCGGCTTTTGTTTTGTTTAATCTAATGTACTTTTGTTACGTTATTGTAGTTTTGTTAATCTAATCTGATTATGTTAGGTTACAGTAGATTTGTATTTCTTATCTTAAATAGATAACGTCACACATCGACATCATCCTCATCCTTAATCCTATGTTCCTTTGTTTACCGTCTCCTGCAATCATACCATCCCATCCGAGAGTTCAGTTGTTGTCAGTTGTATCCCAGCATGTAGAGGGCAGCAGAACTCTTTAGTATTAAATATAAGTGTTATAAATTTAGTAGCAGACAGTTAAAATCGTTTTCAATAGTACATTACACAGCACGTTAGATTTTGTACTAAATTTAGGACACCATGAGCAAAATGCTGGACTAATAGTTGTACCAGACGGATACATTGTTGATATACATGGACCTTATTTTAATGATACACGAAACAACGACGCATCAACTTCAATCAGAGAAATGAGAAACGACCAACAATAAATTAGAGAATGGATTCAAGAACATGATAGTTTTGTCATAGATCGCAGTTACTGTGATGCCGCAGAATTTTTGGACAACCTTCATTTAAATTGCGATATTCCTCCTTTTCTTCCACGCGGCCAACCTCAATTTACCACCGAAGATGCCAACACAGCACGCACCATTACTAAAACCCGCTGGATAGTTGAATCGGGAAATGGGCATCTAAAATCAGCATTTAAGTTTTTTTCGTGATATGCAACATTGCATTAATCTGAACCCGTTTCTAAGGATTGCATGTGCATTATTAAATAAATTCCATGAGCCGATTCACATGCAGGATGCAAATGATGAACTCGTTCAAAGAATGCTGGAAACAAGAAGAGGAAAAAATGTCAACGAATTGTAAATTCGGGTGGAAAGGCAGAATTTGTCGCAAAGGAACGCAGGAGTTTGGCAAAACATTGAAGAACACAATAACTTAGATTTTCCTAGGTTAGATCTTGATTACATTCAATTAAAAACTTTGGGCACCTTTCAGGTTAAATTATCGCAAGGGTATATTCAAGACATCACAGGGCGGAAGCTTCACCATGAATTTATCCAAGTGTGACCATACATCATCGTTTAGGTGTCCATTGCAACAGATCGTGTTATTTGGTAAGAACTTTTCGGTTTTAATATAAAAGTCAACCCTTGCTTTGAAAATCAATAAAAATTAACAGTTTCTTGCACAAAATATAACATTAAATAACTACGGCCTCCATTTGCATAACTTTATTGATTATACTTCTGCAGTTCATACAAGTTCTGTTTTGTTGTGTAACTTCAGCTTGGTCCAATTCAAATCTGCCTCTATGTAATATGGATATTTCTCGTATTTTTTCAACATATATTGTTTTCTTCAACAATAACTTGATTAGCGTTTCGCATATTGCATATATAGCAGCTTACCATCGTAAAAAATTTGATTATTAAGGTTTTTATTGAATATAGGAGTATTGTAATGTAAGACTATCAGTGACTGTCAAAAATAAGACCTGTTATTCTTTATGGCAACAGGAGCAACAAAGTTTGAACGCTAAAATGTTATACTGAATGTTTTTTTTTCCAAAAGCTTACTCTTGCTAAAATAAATAAATTAAATGGTTGGCCTAAGCCATCCATGTCCCAAAGTAAAAATAAAAAGTGAGTTTTAGAAAAGTAATTATTTTCTACCAACAAAAAGAGTAACAAATGTCTTGAAAACATATCTTAAAAGAAAAATGGTTGAATCCAAAAATGAACCAAATGTGTCGAATCATAGAACTACAAAAGCTAGTGAAAAAATATTTAAATACTGTTTATGTTACACCCTGTATCTACTTTTTGTTACTATTGTCATATTTTATATTATTGGTATCTTGCATGCAAGGCATATTTTTGGCAAGTGGCGAGCAAAATATCTCGATCGAAAGTTTAGACCACTTTTTATCACCCGGTATAGTCACATAAAATTTCATGTAAAGAAAAATGTTTGCATTAATAATATATCACAAAATCAAAATACCTATTACAGAAATCTGTCGGTCTCTAGGATTACACGTATCCAGTGTCATCTCCTTGGCAATAATAGTTGGACATACCATTGTTTGTCAACTCCAATTTGTAGTACTACTTTTGTGGCGTACTGGCAACGCTGCGCATGACTAATGGAACTAACCATGATGTAAATATTAAATCCCGTATGACACGATCAATATTTTGGTACATTTTTCATGTTAATATTTACATTGAACGTGTCACACAAAAAAACTTGCTCAATTTTTTTGTCAATATTTTCATTCAATAAAAAATAGAACGTGTTCTATTTTCCTTGCAAATACATTCAATGTTATGCGCAATGAGTGTGCGTGTTCGTAAAGCTAGGTTATGATTTGTTGCATCTTGTGTTTCATTCTTGTTTCTTTAACAATTACAATTACATTACAATATAAATAAGTGTTTGAGTTTTAATAGAAAAAAAATGTCGTGGTCACACGAACAACCAGAACCAAATATTAAAAATTAGAAGTGAGGTTAACTGGATGTTCCAAATACGCATGCTTAGTGGCCTAATAATTGATACAATTTCGCTGCGGTGTATTACAACAATTTCTTCTTCAAAGTTTTAGTCATTTTTTTGTAATACATAATTGGCTAGAGAAATCATTGACATGAAAAATGTACCTAAATATTGATCGTGTCAAACGGGCTTTATAGGTTAATAATGTTACTTTAAGTAACTAAAAGGCTAGTTCGCATTAGGCTAGTAATTTAGTCGAGTGGCGAGTAATTTAGTAACTAAAATAAGTAGAAATCTCCAAGAAGTGTTCACATTAAAGACGAGTACAGCGAGTTAGTGGTGTCAAAATGAACAAGCTCCAACGCAAAAAACAAAAAGTAATAATTAGGATGATAATGCTTGCTGCAATGAGGATTTTGGAAGAGGTGGAGGAAGAAATTAGTCAGATGAATGTAAAGAAACTATGGGTACGAAAATGGATTAATAGAAGAGATGTACTTGGCGCTACGAATTCTTTGATCAAGGAAATAGCATTGGAGGATCCCAAAGAATATTTCGCAACGTTGAGAATGACCGAAACTTGTTTTAATTTTCTGTTAATGACAACGCAGTCAAGAATACAACGCAAGAATACTAAATTAAGATGTGCAATTCCCGCAGAAACAAAATTACAGGCAACTCTCTACTGTCTTGCTACCGGATGTAGTTTGAGGACACTCACACATCTCTTTCGATTTGGAAAATCACCTGTTTCAGAATTCCTTGGAGAAGTTTGCGATGCTATCTATGAAACATTGAAGGAATGCATAAAGGTAAGGTTAGGTGCATAAAAGTAAAGTAGGTACAATTTAAGAATTTTTTTTAATTATGTAAGATAGCTTAAACATTAGCACTTTCCATTGCTGCAGAAAGTATGTCACGCAGGTTAGGATGGCGTGTTTCTGGTGTGAATGGTGTTTCTTGCAGGGACTGCTCTTGTGATGCTACAATGGATGGTGGTGAAAACAGTGTTTGTTCATAATACTGGTTGTCGGTATAATGTATTGAATTATTACTGTATGAAGAGTCTTGCGAATCATAGGACAATGATGTGGCCGACCTACTGTTTCTGTTTTGTTCTGATATGTTTTGGAGGTGCTGTCGTCGCATTCTATTTATGTAAATTTGAATGTGTTCTTGTGTTTGTAGTGCTAATAATAAGGGCATGCCTTTAAGTTGGAGAGCGACGTGTTTGCCGAAAACATCAAACTCATTGTCTTCTGCTGAACAGTTACTATTAACAGTGTCAGCTATTTCTTTTAACTGACCAACCATACTCGTAAGCTGGGAAAGTTTTTTCTTTTTTGTAAGAGGAGGGTTAGATTTCGGTGCTGGTCCACGAAAATTAGAGCCAACGGCAGATCTGTTCCCTTCAGTATCTGGATTTCTATCTGTATCAGCGTCTACCGTTCCTTCACTAGCCTGAAAATGAAATAGAATTTTGTTAACATTTCTCGAAAACATGAATTAAAATTCTTTTTTTCAGGTTCCCACCACTGCAGATTGGAAAACCATTGAACAAGGATTTCGAAGGGAATGGAACTTTCCAGGATGCTGTGGAGCAATCGACGGCAAGCATGTAGTCATTAAAGCTCCTCCTGAATCAGGAAATTTATACTACAATTACAAAGACTCAAACAGTATTGTCTTGATGGCAGTTGTAGACCATAAATACTGCTTCAGTTATATAGATATAGGATGTAATGGAAGGGTTTCTGATGGTGGCGTTTTTCGTAACTGCAGTTTGTATCAAGCATTAGAAGGCGGTATACTACCAGAACGCCAAATCTTAGTTGGTGACAGTGCATTTCCCCTGAAAGATTATCTGCTTAAACCTTTCCCAGGAAGTGCATTAACATTAAAGAAAAACATTTTAAATTATCGATTGTCACGGGCTAGGAGAATAGTCGAAAACGCTTTTGGTATATTAGCGGCCAGGTTCAGAGTGTTCGAGAAACCGATGCCGTACAGCCCTGAGAAAGTTATCAGCATTGTAAAAGCATGTTGCGCTTTACATAATTGGCTCAGACAAACAACATTACAGAACAGGCAGTTGGAATATACTGTGGATAAAGAAAATATTCCTGCAGGAATCGTCATCCCTGGTAATTGGAGGGAGGAGCCAAATCCTCAAGGTTTAAAATCACTACCAGTATGTCTATAAACCGTGCATCTCAAAGCGCTACAGATCTTCGCGAGAAATATGCAGATTACTTTGTGGGAGATGGATCGGTTCCATGGCAGACAAGAATCGTTTATTAAACACTTAATGTACTTACGAAATTGCTTTCACTTTCGGTCAATATTGAGGTTATGTTTCGTAGGGATGCATCCAATATATCGAACCATTTTATTGAAGGAACGTGAAGGGTGTCAGTCCCGGAGCCAGATTTCTTAGAATCCTTTATTTTCTTTAACTCTTGCGAGTAAGTCGATCTGAAAATATGCAATACATAATATTAAAGTCTACATACAATACAGATCTTGTACTTACTTGTAACAAGTAATATATTAAAAATGTACACTAACCTGATGTTTTTGATTTTCAATTTAATCTCCTTCTTCCAAATTCAGATATGTTCATGGTATTTTCCAAATTAACATAGGCAGATTGCTTCGCTTGTTTATTTTTATAAAGCGGAGATTTAATGTTCCAGAGGCACTCATGTTGTAAATATTGCGTAACAAATTTTACAGTCGTATCTTCGCTCCAACGAGACATTGTGGGGCGAACTAATGAACTCGACTAAAACACGGGATTCGGACTTGAATTTAGTAAACAGTGAAGCCTGGTGGGAGGTGTTACTCGCCCGAAAAAATTGAATAAAATGGATTAACTCGACTACATTACTTACTAAACTACTCGACTAAATTTTCGCAGTTCGTACACGTTTAGTTACTAAATTACTCGCCACTCGACTAAATTACTAGCCTAATGCGAACTAGCCTTAACTACCTCTCACAAAACATTCTCACTGTCTACCTCTCTTTGTCTAAGCTAACTACCGAGTTGCATCACAGAATATAGAAGTTAGCTTCTATATTCTGTGGTTGCATTAAAAACTAAAAAATTTTTCAATTATTTAGTCGTTTCTAATTTTAACATTACAAATTATACGTATATCAAGCAACAGATATTCTTCAAAATGTCTGTGATTGACATGAAACTTACTAAACTAGAAACTAAAGTGGAAGAAGGAATAGATTTACTTCTAACCCAGCACCTTGTTGTAAACAGTGATTTAATAAAACAAGAAATTGAATACGATTCTAGTAAGACAAAATTTGACATCATTTTTACAGATAATGTGGATATTAAAAAAGAAGACGACTCTTATCTTCTAAATGACATTACCTCAAGTGAAACAGATAATATACAGAAAAATAGTGTCCAACACATTACAAACGTACAGTGTGAAAGTAATTTATTTAACAGTTCAACAACAGTGCAACAAACTTTAAAACATACCTCAAATTTTAAATATGATTGTGACCATTGTGATTATATAACAAAATCAAAAAGTCGTTTAAAAGTTCATCTTAAAAAACATTCTTTAGGTTATGAACACAAATGCGACCAATGTGATTATGCAACACATCACAAAGGTGACTTAAAAATTCATTTTAAAAAGCACTCTTCAAGTTATGAATACAAATGTGATCAGTGTCATTATGCTACGTATCGCAAAAGTCATTTAACTATACATCTTAAAAAACATTCTACAAGTTATGAATTAATGCAACCAATGTGATTATGTAACATATCCAAAGATCTTTAAGGTCATCTTAAGAAACATTCTTTTAAGTTATGAATACAAATGCGATCAATGTAATTATGCAACACATCGCAAAGGTCATTTAACAATGCATCTTAAAAAACATTCTTCAAGTTATGAATTCAAATGTGACCAATGTGATTATGTGACTCATCGCAAAAGTGACTTAAAAATTCATCTTAAAAAACACTGTTTAAGCTATCAACACAAATGTGACCGATGTGATTATGCAACATATCGCAAAGATCTTTTAAGAAGTCATCTTAAAAAACATTCTTCAAGTTATGAATACAAATGCGACCAGTGTGAATATGCAACACATCACAAACCTCAGTTAGCAACTCATCTTAAAAAACATTCTTCAAGCTATGAATACAAATGCGACCAATGTAATTATACGACACATAACCAACAGTGTTAAAGTTCATTTTAAAAACATTCTTAAGTTATGAACACAAATGTGACCAATGTGATTATGCAACACATCACAAAGGAGATTTAAAAATTCATTTTAAAAGCACTTTTCACGTTATGAATACAAATGCAACCAATGTGATTATGCAACACATCACAAACCTTATTTAATAACTCATCTTAAAAAACATTCTTCAAATTATGAATTCAAATGTGATCAATGTGATTACGTTACACATCGGAAGAGTGATTTAAAAATTCATCTTAAAAAACACTCTTCAAGCTATGAACACAAATGTGACCAATGTGATTATGCAACACATCGCAAAGATCTTTTAAGAAGTCATCTTAAAAAACATTCAAGTTTTATATATAAATGCGACCAATGTGATTATACTACACATTACAAATATAGTTTTAAAATTCATTTGAAAAAACATTCAAGTTATGAATTCAAATGCAACCAATGTGATTACTCGAGTTATCGCAAAAATGGTTTAAAAATTCATCTTAAAAAACACTCTTCAAGCTATGAACACAAATGCGACCATTGTGATTATGCAACACATCGCAAAGGTGACTTAACACTTCATTTTAAAAAACACTCTTCAAGTTATGAACACAAATGTGACCAATGTGATTATGCAACTCATCGTAAAGCTACTTTAAAAATTCATCTTAAAAAACATTCTTCAAGTTATGAATACACATGCAACGAATGTAATTATTCGACACATTATAAACATAGTTTAAAAATTCATTTTAAAAACATTCTTACGTGTAACTAGAATACCAATGTGATTATGCAAACATCACAAACCTCTTTAGCAATTCGTCTTAGGAAACATTCTTCAAGTTATGAATTTAAATGTAACCGTGTAATTATGCAACTTATCGCAAAAGTGATTTAAAAATTCACCGTATAACACACTTCAAGGTATGAATTCAAATGCAACCAATGTGATTATGTGACACATCGCAAAGCTGCATTAAAAGTTTATCTTGAAAAACATTCTTCAAGTTATGGATACAAATGTGACCAATGTGGTTATGCAACACATCGCAAATATACTTTAATAGAACAGTTTAAAAAACACTCTTCAAGTTATAAATACAAATGTGATCAATGTGATTATGCAACACATCGCAACTATAATTTTAAAGTTCATTTTAAAAAACACTGCAACTTATGAATACAATGTGATTACTGCACACATTACAAACATAGTTTCAAAACAAATATAGTGAGCTGGTAAATAATTATAAAAATAATATATTTAATATTTTAATTGAGGATAATTTTCAAATTGTAATTTGTAATAATAGCTTTTATAAAAAAAATTAATGCTGCACCGAACTAGCTCAATTTATTTCAATTGGGGATAGAGTTCATTCGTTTTAACGCTTATTGTTGGCAAATAAAATAAAAATAGTTTAATCTTTGAAATTATTTTAATTGTGTTAAAATTTAATTGTGAAATCATGGAAATTTTATTTCTAATATGGAAATGTTCTTTGTCAAATAAATTGTAAATTATAATAATTGGTTGGTATATGAAACAGACCTTAGTTAAACCTGGCAATAACGCATGCGTAGCGTCCTAACTGAATTAATTATAATGCACCTGTCAAAATGTCAATAAACGATCTAAAATATGTGAGTTTAATTCTGTTTTGTTCAAATATAAAATGATAATGTTGATAATAACACCGGTTCATTTACCTTACAGATATTTATACCATGTTGTCGCACAAACATTTACATATATAATCAATAAAACAAATACAGGAAATCAAACGAATAATCAATGCAATGAATGGGTTATGAAAATCAAATTTCACTCACCTTTTCCCAAAGGTGTTTTCATTTGGCTGGTTCCATATATGAATATTGTACGTAGACTTCTTCCCATGTGTAGCCGATGATACTGCTTTGCTGTTCACAATGGTGCTGTATAAATTTCCATAATTCATCCAAATCCAATTTGTTGATGAACGACTTTTCTTCGTGGTAAATGTGATGTAACGTAATATTGCTTATATATTTTCAAATAAGCACTTTATTTTAAAACGTATATTTAAATGTTGGTTTAAATGTTTACAAAATTTTTCGATATTAAATTTAGATTTTATTTTCATATAAACTTTAATTAATTTCACTTTTATTTTAGATCCCGTTATGGAATTTAGTTTATTAACACTATGCGTCGCTTTCAAAGAAAATAAACATCAACTCCAAATAACTGAATAATTTTATTAACATGAAGAAAAAAAAACACATCAACCGATATTTGAACACGAATTCAAATCGAAACAATTTTATTATAATCGACAATTTATATCGGTAACCTAATTTTTAAATTTAGTTAGTTATAGGTTAAAACAATTGTTTTTGAGGTCTCGACTCTTTATTGATCGCGTTTCAAAAATCCGATAATATAAACGTAACTTGTAACTTACATGTTAACACTAACACTATTAACACTTTGACTTGTTAGTCATGAAAATTTCAAAAAGCAAGAGTGTAAGAGTAAGAGAGCGAGTAATCAGGAGCAATTCCTTTTATACTTTCTTAGCTACCAAAATTTCAACTTTTTCTGTACCATACACACAAAAGATCTAAGCATCTGATTGGTCTAAACCAAATTGTTAACTAAAATACAAATTATGCTATAACTTTCTTAACATAAGTCGGATTTACTTTTTGAAAACAGATTCGGAGTCATGGAAAAATTCCGCATAAACAGATACCTCACAAGCCCCATTTTGCTTCGAAGCTTTGGAATTTGACAAATTTATAATCTAATTTTACATATATCAAAAAAATTCCATATTTTACACCTAAACGAAATACATATTTGTAATCTACATGAAAAACTGTATCAGAATGCATTTACTTCAAACTATATAACTTAATTCTAACAGAAATTCCTTTTTCATATTATAATTTTAGGTAGTTAACCCCACTTTTCTAATTTTATGTTCATATAATTTGTACATTGTAAATTTCTTTATGAAAACGAGGGAAACCTATTAATTGCTTTTATAATTTATTTTAAGCTTAAATTATCTTAACAAAGCTATAAATTTGCAAAATCCTTAAAATTAATACTTAACCTAATTTATTACAATTTTACTCATAACTTGCATTTAAAACGTCCAAATCACTTGAAATGTTACTTTATGATGTTTTTATAACTGTCTTTAACATCAATACTGTTTACTTTCACTCTACAGTCTAAAACTTTGTCAATTCAGAAATCCATATTGTTTAACACATTTATATAAATTTTATACACAAAATGTAATTTTATATAAAATATCCTATTGTAGAAATGTTGTTCATGTTCTAGTTAATGTTTATAACGCACTACCACTTCTGCACTTTTTGTACACTTTGTCTGAATTATAACTGTACAGTGTTCGTATCATAACCCTTTCTTAAAGTTTATATAGTTCCTACATTGTAACTAAATCTATACATGTTCTACATATTATTATTAACCTACTTCATGTGATTAATATCTGTAAGGTTTCTAAATTGCTTAAATAATTTGAATAAACTGTAAATTTACTGAAATATGTTCTACGAAACAAATCGTACTCACAAATATCAATCATTCTGACTTTCCGCACGTATTACTGTTATAGCTCATTGCTTTTTATGAATAAACAAACTTGTGTAAATTCCACAAAGCCTGTTTCGTTAAATTAAAACCATATTCCTTTCATTCGTCTATTAATTTACATATTAAAACGCAGTATATACATCTATTTAAATTTGCCCACACTAAAGAATATAATCTTGTTAACTCTTGCTCTTGTATTAATCTTATTTCTAACCATCTCAATAGTTTTAAAATTCATTAAAAAAAATATTATGAATTCAAATGCAACCAATGTGATTACGAGTTATCACCAAAATAATTTAAAAATACTTCAAGTTATGATATTAGTAAATTTAGATTATAACTTGTCACAACGAAAATTATCGAAGCAAAATAGGGCTTTTGAGGTGTCTTTTTATGCGGAATTTTGCCCTGATTCCAAATCTGTAATTAAAAATCAAATCCGAATTGTTTAAAAAAGATATAGCATAATTTATGTTTTAGTTAAGTTTACAATTTTGTTTAGACCAATCAGAAGCTAGAATCTTTTGTGTGTAATGTAGAAAAAAAATTGAAAATTTGGTATCTTGGAGAAAAGTATAAAAGGAATTGCTCCTGATTTCTCATTCTCTTGTCTCTTGGAACTCTTACAACTTTTGAAAGTTTTGAACTCTTGCCATCTTGTTTTTTTTTTAAATTGTTGTGACTAACAAGTCATAGTGTTAGTGTTATTTGTGTTAACACGTAAGTAACAATTCTCGTAAACATTATCGGATTTGAAACGCAATCGACGTAGAGTTGAGATACCAGAAACAATTGTTTTAACCTATAACTAAAGTTAAAAATAAGGTTACCGATCACACTTGTCGATAAAATTGTAATTGTTCCGTTTTTCAAGATCGTGTGTAAACATCGGGTGATGTGCATTTTTTTTGTATGTTAATAAATTTCTTCAATTATTCTGGATTCGATGTTTATTTTGTTGACAGTGATTAAGCTCATAAAATAAATTTTCACTTCATAACGGAATCTAAAATAAAGGCGCAAGTGAATACAAAAATCTATATAAAAGTAAAATACAAAATTAAATCCGAGAAATTATTAAATAAATAATACAACATTAATAAAATTAATAAGTTTACCTCAAACAAAATTAAAATTGTGCTCAAGAATTTAGATCAATTGCAGAAATTTTTGACAGGCTACATTTATTTCAGTATTAAGTACGCAACGCATGCGTAGTTTGTGCAGATCTCAACAAAGTTTGTTACACATTGTGACTATTATAAAATACAATTTGATCATTTACGTGAATATTCCCAGATTTAATTTATTTTGCCAACAATCAATGTTTATTACAATTCCTATCCCCAAAAGAGATTTTGAGTTAGCACGGCGCATATATATTTTTTTAATATTATTACGATAAGAATTTTTTTCACCAAAGATTAATAAATATAAATAGATTAAATCGTGGTAAACACCAAAAAGATCCTCTCGAAGAAGAAGACTTTCACTATATTGGGATACTTGGAGGACATAACATGTATGCTGTATACTAGGATTCGGCGCATCCGGAAGGGTTTTCGGGTATAAGACTTTTTGCTAACGCTGTATAAGGCAGACATGATGAAGCGAAAAACTGGCTGCAGGCTCAGGAGGCTTATACGATTTATAAACCAGTCAGGAAAAAATTTCTGCGCAATAGGTATATTCGAACTTTAAGTAAACACAATAGTGACTACAATTACATACTAACGGTTATTGATCTGTTTAGCAAGAGGGCGTATGCGCGAGCTCTTAAAACGAAAACAGTCGCATCTGTAATTGAAGATTCATACTTTAAGGAGTGTGACAATACACCGGCAAATCTACAGACCGATAAAGGCAAAGAGTTCGTGGCGGGCAGTGCACAGAACTTTTTCAGGAAACAAAATATCAATTTCTATGTGACAAATAACCCTGATGTAAAAGCATCTGTAGTTGAAAGATTTAACAAGACATTGAAAACAAAGATGTGGCGTTATTTTACCTACAAAAATTCCTACAGGTATATTGATGTAAACGATGAAAACATTTGGAAGGGTTGAATAACCTGTACGCGAAAGGTTTACGCTCAGCACGTCAGCCTATATGTCAGAATCGCCAGAACTAAGTACACCTTCGAGAAGGGATATGAAACGAATTAGAGTGAGGAAGTTTTACAATTAGTGCAGCGATAAAAAGACCACCAGTTTACCGTATAATCGATCCTGTTGGGGGCACCTTTTACGAGGAGGAGTTGCAAGTTGTTACTGTTGATAAGGATGCCCTATTCAAAGTCGATATGGTTTTGGCAGAGAAGGACCATGGACGACATAAATAATATCGGGTCAAGTGGCGCGGATACAGTGAGGAATCTAATAGTTTGGTGTTAGCTTCGCAGCTGAGAGATATGTATAATGGACTTTTATCTTACCTTATTAAGTAATTGTTGTATGACGTATTTTCCTGATAATATGACCTCAGGTTTTATTACACAGCTGCCAGAGCGAATAAGATTAACGGTCTCTTGGGTTGTAAGCATATTGAAAATTCAGTACCCTTGCTCTTTTGCCGCTATAATTGCGACAGAAAATTTAATTTGTTATAAAACCGAGCCACCTGCAGGGGTAGAGGATGTTCTAGAGGTTATATTAAAAAAGGCTGTATCATATTTTCAACGCGACAGCGGGAAAATCAGTTATATCGAGGACGGTTGGTATGCGTTGCGTTTCGCTTCCTGGAATTATGCCAACATAGTAGAAATTGTCAATGAGGTGGATAACCGCTAAATAATAAGTAAATTGTTAACAATCGAATACCATACGCTAACTAAGCGCGTCACCACCAAATTAAAAACCTCCCTCTCACTATTCGGCTTCTCACAACGTTTAGCCTTACAGTTGTGGTATCGTCTGAATCAGAACATAGCTATGGAACCAATACCCCCACAACCCGCTAGTATATGGATAGGTTTGCCATCGCAGATGTTTGTTTATGCCGGCATCGTTGAACCGCAAACTGTGGGTGATGTTTTATCACCGGTTATGCGTATAATAAACATTACTCCAGAAAACTATGTTTACGGGATCCATAAAGATGTGCTTTTTTCACATGCACACTATATACCGGTGATAACGCGGGAATTTGAAAACATCGAGGTTATACAAAAACAGACACGGGTGCAGCGATGCATTTCGGTTTGGGACGTCGTGTCTGAAGCTACACGTTAAGAAAGTACATTAATGGTTTGTCTTTATCAGCAATATTAATGAATTACTGACGTAACGGTACCGGGTCCATCAACAGAGGTACCCCATATCAGCGTGGACATGGTATAGGAAGCTGGTTAGGCGGTATAATTAGAAGTATAATACCGTTATTTAAGTCTGGTGCAAAGGCTATTGAAAAGGAATTTCTAAAGACGGGTATCAATATCTTCGGTGACGTCGTAGTGGATCGGCCTATTAAGGAGTCGTTTCAAGAAAGATATCACGCGGCAGGTAGAGATTTTAAGCGTAAAGCCGATGAGAAGATCGATAAAATGATGGAGGGTTCGGGCTATAAATGAGTACGTCTGTCCGATAATAGCCTCCAGAAATGTTTCCAAAAAACCAAAAGAAAGACTCATACTCCAAGATGAAGTCACCTGCCTAGGAATCCTCTTCACTAGAACCCTCAATTGGTTCCCGATGTAAAAAGAACACTCAATAGGATTAGAAACCACGCAAACCTGCTGGTCACCCTCCGGGGTAGAATGAGAAGTTGCCACCCTAAAACACTTCAGCACACCTACAAAACATACATCCGCCCTATTATGGGTTTCCGAGTACCCATATACACCAACATAAACCCCAATCACCTTTCCTCTATCGCCTCTTGTGAACGCCGATTTTTTGACACATACACAGGTTACCCCTCAGGTACCCTAATGACCTCACAACACAACACGAAAACATACCACCAATCACACACAGGATCCAAACACTTCAGAAAAACTTCGCGCATAAAAGAATTTTCAGCGATACAAAGAAATCCTTACCACTCGTTTTCGTCAATTCCCACGAAGAAAACCTAAATTAAAACTCAAGCATCCCCGCGATCCCTACACAACTCCTTAACAACCTCCCCGAGGAGGTAGAAGAATCCCTAGATAACATCCCATGTGCCCTCCGTATCCCCCCTAGCACGATACCGGACAACGAATCGGATTAACCACAGTAAGCACGTTACACCACACTAAACAACACGCACACTTAAACCAATTAACACTTATTGCAAATCTACGTATCTTTAACTTATATGCAAAAAGAACACAACAATTAAAGTCTTTATTTTTGTACTTATACCATAAAGTTCTTTGAACCTAATACATATAATTGTGTTCTGAGACACTTACATTTGCCAGCAATAATTTTTTTTTACACGCTGTATGGTTCTGTAAAATGTTAAAGCATGTGTAATTTACATATAGTTGGTGGCACTACTATTGCAAACAAAATATAATGTTTGTTGTTTTTCTGACTGCACCCAAAACTACTCATGAACACATCCTTTTTATTAGCAGCGTTTTAAATTCTTTAATTCGATTTTCTTCTTCTTGGAAATACTCCTAAAAGTGCTGAAGTAATACGCATTTAAACTTCTCCGTTTCCAACACTACACGTTCACAATACTTCGTATCCATTACTGTCACATTAATAACTTTATATTTTTTCGATATCCCACGTCACCTACATTATTATAGAGTTTACAATAGGTGCTTTGGTTTTACCCTGCTAATTCCATGTTTAACAATTACAAGTTGCTAACTGAACAACAACACTTTTAACTTTGTATTTACTCTTCCTTTTTCCTTCTATTTTTTTATTTCACCTTTCATGCTTCTACTTTACTACACATACATTATCTATTTATACTATTTTTACATATTCCTCATTACGCTTTGCTAATACGCAGCTTCATCATTTTTGTTTTCATTATATAACAGTCCAAATCGAGTTTCACTTCTTTTATTTGCTTTATCAACGTCTACAATCGCTTCTTTCGCTCCTCCACACTTACTACTTTTTTTTCTTTACTTTCTCTTTCTACTTTACTTACTTCTACTACTAGTAGAACTCACAATCACACACTCGCGCGCGCGGACTCGCACACACCAATGAAGGCTTTTATACCAAAAATTTGCATTCTAACCTTACTCAATCATGGTTTGCAAAATTACCTTTTATTCTAAGTCCAACTTTTTTCAAACACAAAAAGTCATTTTCCTCGAGAAAGGGTCAGAATTTGCAAAAACTAAATTGAAAAACCCCCTCCACATTACAATTCGTAGAAATATAAAAATAGAATCAGTTTCTGGAAACAAGAGGAATGACAGGTTGTTGTCTATGCTAAAAGTAGGTCAAGGTTAAATGGTTCATGTATTGGCTAAATTGATTCAACCTCTTCAAGGTCAAATTTCCTTGGAAATAGCAAATAAGCGTTCCCATTGCTCAATTCTGACAATAGAATCAGTTTGTGGAAACAAGAAGAATGATAGGGTTGTTGTCCATGCTAAAACGTATAGCAAGGTTAGATGGTTGTTGTAATAATAAAAAGATTGTGCTTACAGTATGTGGGGTTTTATTTACATACTACTACTGTCCTAACCACCAGGACTTGTCTCAGGATGAAGTAGTTTTCCCGAGAACCGTTTCCCAAAGGCAGATACCCGTTTCCCAAAACAGGTATCTGTTTCTCAAATACAGATAGCGGTTTTCCAAAAACAGATAACCGTTTCCCAGAAGCGGTAGTCGTTTCCTCACACAAAAAAAGTCAAATAGGTCATTCACCCTGGCTGAGGCTAAATTGGGCCAAGCTCTACAAGGTCAAAATTTATTGATATATTCTAATTTCATAGAAATCAATTTTCAAGGATAAAGTTTATTGATCATATTACACTTCTAAGAAATACATGTTCAAGGTTAAATTTTATTGATCCAAAAGGTGTCATAGAAACCGAAAAACAGCGCTCAATCTGAAAGATGGTAGTGAAGGAAATTTCAAGGTCACCAAGCAATTCTTAGAATTTGTTCGAGTTAAGCCCATGTGTGTGTTAATTCCTTGAAATCAATTTTCACCTGCAAGGGTATCCCTATGTTGAAGTTAGTGAAGGTCAAATCGAAATAATAGAAATTACGAGGGTAGCAGCATCAAAGCTCAAAGAAGTCATAGGTCAATTCTGGATCACATTATACGAATTTCTGTGTTGAAGATAGTCAAGGTCAAATCTAAGAATAGAAATGGGAAGGTCATCGGTAAGTCACAGGGAGAGGGTTTGAAGTAGATGTGGAAGTGGTTAAGGTATGTAAGTAGTAATTTGCAAATAAAATTGATTAAATATGTGAATGTCGCAGCATGCACCAAAGCTGTAGATGCACGTACGGCCGTGGAACGTTTACTTCAACATTTGACGGGATTGGCATTTGAAGATCATCATGAGGCAGTATATGGTTTAGGACGCTTTTATAGGGAAGAGGGCTGTCATGCACTTGCAAAGAAATATGAAACTGACGTAAAATTATGCGAAAAGTATTTAAAGGGTCGATATTGTTTGACTTGTTTAATACAAAAGTTAAGTGCCGCACAACTAGAAGAGTTCACTCTAAGTTTGAAGGAGTGGTAAGTTAAGGATACCAGTGAAGATGGAGAGGAGGAAGAAGAGGAATGCGAAGGGTGTTAGTCAGTTACTAATTATATTTTCGCAATTAGAAAAAGATGTATAATTAAAAAAATAAAGACTTTAATTGTTGTTGTTGTGTTCTTTTTGCATATAGAGAAGAAGAGGTGTTAGTCAGTTACTAATTATATTTATATTATATGGTGGGTGGATGCGAGGGTGGGTGGGTGGAAGGGTGAGTGGGTGGGTGCGTGTGTGCGCGAATGCGCCCGTGCATGCGTGCGGGTGTGAACGCGTGCTTCCGTGCGTGTGTGGTCGTGCGCATGTGCGTCCACGTGTGTGTGTGTGCGCCCGCGAGTGTGTGCTTGCGTATCTACCCGCGCACGTGTGTATGTGTGTGCGAGTGTGTGCGTGCGCGTATGCGTGTGTGTGCGCGGGGATGCGTGCGTATGTGTATATGTAGTTTTTAGCAAGGGTGCTGACTGGTCAACTTTTCTACCAGGAACGGATATAAGTAATTTATGTATTGTTACCTTATTCTTGACTTTTGTTTTTTTCAAATAAACATTCTTATTCCTGCTTCCGTGGCTGAGAGTTATAGGTAACTGTTATCTACAAGGTGAAATAGGGTTGCATATCTAACGAATCTGGGGAATCCTGAAAATTTTCTTGTTTGCCGTCTAGGGATTCCATCTTGGGAACATCCTGCAACACTGCATTACTAATGCAGTAGATACTAATGAGTAAACAAGCTACAACTGAATATTGTTTTTTATTCATTGGTAAATTTAAAGCTAAACGATTTATCAATATTTGATTAATATATACGCTATTCAAGTCACCAACCGTTGCACGTCATTAATCGTATACCAATACTATAATTATAATTTACTATAAAACTTAATCAAATTTGCATTAAAGCCAAAATGCGATTGTAAGTGCGGTTGGTATTAATAGTCCTTAATCATGTAGGGTTAGCATCCATATTTTATCCTTGTCGCACACTTTGCAGTACGTATTTACAACCTAAAACGTAGTGCGAATCCCATAAAATATCTCGATGTTGTCACGTTAAATTTTGGTAAGTTTGTTAAATTCTCCGGTACGCACTTAATCTATTTGTTTTAAATTACCGTACACGTACACTTGACAACGATGAACACGTCATTGATTTCGTACGTTATGAGCTATGACGTACAACGTCTGGTGGATTGAATAACGTATAGTTAAAGAAAACTCTTTTCACAACCACGTGATCTATGCCGTCAGAATGACGTTTATTATACCAACGTACCTATCCGAATTACAAATCGCAATGACTTCTAATGAATTTCGCTCGAACGAGTTGGCGGAATTCTTTTACAATAATCCACGTTGCCATTTGTCTTGTTTAATTTCTAACCTCATATTTTGATTTATTTGACAATGTTGAAATGTAAACAAACATTTCACAACACTGTTTAAATTTGACATCATGAAGTTTTTTTATTGGCGGTGACTAGAGGCACGTAAAATTTGGCGAATTATAACCTCAATCTGTCTAAGAAATTGGAAATAAAGAGGAAAATTCAAATGTACGGTAACATAGGTGGATTGTAGGGTAACGTAGCTTGGATCCTAGGTTACCGTAAATTTTAATTTTCCTTTTTATTTCCATTTTTTTAGACACATTGAGGTTATAATTAGTCAATTTTCACGTGCCTATAGTCACTGCCTTTTTTATTTAAGACTCACAAACCAGTGGTTAGTTGGTGCAGTCTTTAGTAAACATTCGTGTTTTCATCATTCTAAAATACATATATCGTTTAGCAATGAATTTTGAAATGACGGAGATTGACATAAAACTTATTAAAGTAGAAACTGAAAAGGAAGAAGGAATAGATTTACTTCAAACCCAACATCTTTTTTTAAATAATGATCTAGTAAAACAAGAAATCGATTATGGTTCTAGTAGTATAAAATTTAACAGCATTTCTATGGATAATGTGAATAGTAAGAAAGATGACTACCCTCTAAATGGCTTTAGTTCAAGTAAAGTAGAACTTATAAATAAAAATAGTGTTAACTACATCACAAATGCACACTGTGAAAGTAATCAATTTGATAGTTTAACAATAGTGCAGCAAAATTTACATGTGCTTTTAAAACGCACTGCAAATTTAGAATATAAGTGTGACCACTGCAATTATATAACAAAACGGAAAAGGAGTTTAAAAAACCATCTTTTAAAACACACTTCAAATCCTGGATACAAATGTGATTACTCAACACATCACAAAGATGATTTAAAAATTCATAGTAAAACACACTCTACAAGTTATGATTACAAATGCAACCAATGTGATTATGGAACACATCGTAAAGGTAATTTTAAAAATCATCTTAAGAAACACTCTTCAAGTTATGAATACAAATGTGACCAATGTGATTATGCAACACATTACAAACATTGTTTAAAATTTCATCTTAAAATTCATTCTTCAAGTTATGAATTCAAGTGTAACCAATGTGATTATGCAACACATTACAAACGTTGTTTAAAAATTCATCTTAAAAATCACGCTTCAAGTTATGAATTCAAGTGTAACCAATGTGATTATGCAACACATTACAAACTTTGTTTAAAAATTCATCTTAAAAATCACGCTTCAAGTTATGAATTCAAATGTGACCAATGTGATTATGCAACACATCGCAAAGGTGATTTAAAAATTCATCTTAAAAAACATGCTACAAGTTATGATTACAAATGCAACCAATGTGATTATGGAACATATCGTAAAGGTAATTTTAAAAATCATCTTAAGAAACACTCTTCAAATTATGAATACAAATGTGACCGATGTGATTATGCAACACATTACAAACATTGTTTAAAAATTCATCTTAAAATTCACTCTTCAAGTTATGAATTCAAGTGTAACCAATGTGATTATGCAACACATCGTAAAGGTGATTTAAAAATTCATCTTAAAAAACATGCTACAAGTTATGAATACAAATGCAACCGATGTGATTATGCAACACATTACAAATATTGTTTAAAAAGTCATCTTAAAATTCACTCTTCAAGTTATGAATTCAAGTGTAACCAATGTGATTATGTAACACATTACAAAGGTGATTTAAAAATTCATCTTAAAAAACATGCCACAAGTTATGAATACAAATGCAACCAATGTGATTTTGCAACAGATTACAAATATTGTTTAAAAATCCATCTTAAAAATCACGCTTCAAGTTATGAATTCAAATGTGACCAATGTGATTATGCAACACATCGCAAAGGTGGTTTAAAAATTCATCTTAAAAGACATGCTACAAGTTATGATTACAAATGCAACCAATGTGATTATGGAACATGTCACAAAGGTAATTTTAAAAATCATCTTAAGAAACACTCTTCAAATTATGAATACAAATGTGACCGATGTGATTATGCAACACATTACAAACATTGTTTAACAATTCATCTTAAAAACCACTCTTCAAGTTATGAATACAAATGTGACCAATGTATTTATACAACACATAACAAACAATGTTTAAAAATTCATCTTAAAAATCACCTCTTCAAGTTATGAATACAAATGCAACCGATGTGATTATGTACCACATTGCAATTGTGATTTAAAAATTCATCTTAAAAAACATTTTTCCATACAAATGTGACCAACGTGATTCTGGAACACCTAACAAAGGTAATTTTAAAGGAAGAGTCTTGGGGTCCGCACATTGTATATGTCCGCACATGTAATTTATATGGGCAATTTGCGAATCAGGAATTCTTATTGTTTGGGATCCGCAAATGACTCACACCTAGGTCGTGTGCGGATCACTTCAGAAAACCTCAATCTGGCTAAGAAAATTTAAATAAATCTACAGTAACCTAGGATCCTCTCCTAGGTTACCATAGATTTTAATTTTTCTATTTATTTTTTTATTGCCCATACAAACCATATTTGCGGACCCCGAGACTTCCAATTTTAAAAGTCATTAAGAAACACTTTTCAAGTTATGAATATATTTGCGACTATTGTGGATATGCATTTAACAATTCATCTTAAAGTCGACTCTTCAAGTAATGAATACAACTGCGACCAATGTGATTACTGATTATGCTATGCACTGTAAAGCTAATCTAAAAGTACATCTCAAAAAACACTTCAAAATTTTAAATAGAAATATGTGTGATTACGCAACAAAGTGCAAAAAGGTAAGTTAGATAGAAACCATTTTCCAAGTTATGTATATAAAAAGCATCAATGTCGTTATGCAATAAATTGGAAGTAATTTCAAAATTTACCTCAAAAAACACTTGAGGTTATGAATACAAGTGGACAGTGTGATCATTACATATGTTTGTACACACAGATTCTATATCTAAAGAAATAATTAAATTTTTTAAATTTCAGGTGTCTATATTATGTAGCAAGATGGCGGGAGGTTCGGACGTACATGAAGTGATCTCTACTAAAATTTGTAAAAAATGTGGTAAAAATCCTCAAATTTACTTAAAGTGTATTAAATGTAGTGCTGTGTATCATCCTGGTTGTGCGAAACACATTAAAAATATAAAAATAATTAATGATAAGCAGTTGGATTGCTGTGATAATATTAACATTGTTCAACCTGAGGAAAATATTGTGTCTGTCAAATTTCTTGAAGTCGAAATTAAATTTCTAAAGAATTTAATTTTGGAAAAAGACAAAGTAATTCTAAATCAAGAAATTGCTATTAATTCTCTGCAAAATCAAATTATTCTTTTAAATAAAATACAAACATTGAATTGTTCTGATAAACGTGGAATTTCACATGATCTGACCGCTAAGTTATCATCAAATAAAATAAACAAACATGTAAGTAAACAGAATAATACACGTAATTCAATTGAATGTGGCCCATCTAATAATGCTACCAAATTGTTTCCAATTATTGATAATGTCGACATTAATGACGCACCTGCGACTACCGCTGCTCATTCTAGCATTGTTCAACAGTCAGAAAAAAGGAGTGACACATCTGCATCTTGCAATAAACGTAAATCAATTGCACGTATAATTGGTAATAATGATATGGATTCTTCTTGTAATATAAAAGCAGTAATCGTAGAGTACATTTGCATGTCTATAAGTTAGACCCAAATACTTCTGTAGAATATGCTCCTGACATATCTCAAACCGATGTTTCCGGATATTGACTGTGAAAAACTTCAATCAAAACATCCCACTTATTATTCATCTTTTAGAGTATCAGTTCAATATTCGAATCTAGGAAAGATTATGGACCCGTCTATCTGGCCAATCGAGTTGTGTAAATCGGTTTTTGTCCCAGCAAAAACACTAGTGAACAACTAACGTCTAGGAAGTCTACAAAATCAAAGTAAATTCTATATCTCATATTAGCAATGACCTTTGGTTTTTATATTAATATCAAAGTCTGAGGAATAAAATGAATGAACTTGATGCATTTCTAGGATGAAAATCTGGACATCGTTTGTATTAGTGAACATTGGTTTACTGACCCAGATATTGTTAATTTGCTTAAGCTTGGTGAATTGAATGTAAAATCCTATTACTGTAGGTCTACTTCTATCCATGGAGGTGTCTTAATTTTTGTTAAATTAGAAATCTCAGCTAAACCATTAAAGTGCGTTAATGACTTATCTATTGAACTTCATTGTGAGATATGTTGCATACAAATAAATGTCAACGTAATTATTGTATGTATTTATAGATCACCTTTGGGCAATTTAATACCTTCTATTGTCAAATGGAAATGTTGCTTGATGGATTAGTGCAGTATAATGTTATTTTGGTGGGGATTTTAATGTTCGTTTTGGTATTGACACACAATCGCAGATTTTATGTGATCTTTAAATGCTAATGGTTATATTCAAACGGTTTTCACTCCAACAAGGCATGAAAACTGTTTGGATAATATTTTATCAATTTTTCCATAAATGATTACACCATAAATTCTGTTAATTTAGGTTTATCCGACCACTTAGGTTTAAAGTTAACATTACATAACCTCAGGTGGCCCAAAATGGATTCTTGCATAACTAAAGTAGTTCGTCCGTTAACAATGTCGGGTATGAATAAGTTTTTGCTAAATTCGCTAATTATGATTGGGATTATATGTTTTCAGATAATAGTGTAGATTGTAATATTCATTTCACTAATTTTGTTAATTTAGTTTGTCAGATTTATACTGACTGTTTTCCTATTGTTCAAATGAAAACACTTAATAATCACTCTTCTGTAAAATGGTTTACACCTAACTTACGTAAATTGAGGAAAACCTTCAAATGGTTAATGATTTTACAATAAGTTACGTTATCAGAACTTATTAGATATTAAAAAACAATTGGCTATTGAATACAAGAAGGAGATCAAGCTTGCTAAAACTAAAGCTAATGATAATTTTATTAAGTCATCTGGTAATTCTATTAAAGCTATGTGGTCCATAATTAACTCACATAGAAATGTGAACGTGAATTCGGTTTCAATTTTATCGGCTAATGACTTTGAACACTTCTTTTACAGGCGTCGCAAAGAACAACTCAGCGAGCTCATCTACTGGTAATAATGACCAGTCTAACTCTATTAACGTCAGCATTTTTAATGCGCCTGGTTTTCAATTTAAAGGTGTATCTCAAATTCAAGTTCGAGAGGCCATAAAAAGCTTGAAATGCAATAATTCTAGAGATATATTTGGTCTTAATATAAAATTGATCAAACGTAGTGTGAGTTTATTTATCAAACCGCTAACCACACTAGTTAATATTATTATTAAATCTGGAATTTTTCCAGATAGTCTCAAGGTGGCATTAGTCTTACCACTTTTTAAAAAAGGTGAAGACAGAAATAATGTCAATAATTTCCGTCCGATATCTATTTTGCCAGTATTCAGTCAACTAATTGAAAAAGTTTTGCATTTACAAATTTCCGAGTATTTTGAAAGTAATGATCTTTTTTTCAAACATCAATATTGTTTCCGAAAATGTAAAAGCACTTCTGATGCAATAACTAATTTTGTCAGTACCTCTTTAGATAGTTTTGATAAAGGAGAACTTACAATTGCTGCTTTTGTAGACCTTTCAAAGGCTTTTGATTGTATTTCTCATGAAATTTTGGTAACTAAACTAAAATCTTTCTACAAGTTTAACAGCCTCAGTGCTGAGTAAATTGCCTCATTTTTAAGAAACAGGCATCAATGTGTGCTACATAACAATATACTTTCTGATAAACTACCTGTTCATCATGGAGTACCGCAGGGTTCTATATTGGGACCCTTGTTATTTTTAATTTATATAAATGACATGCCTAGGTATCTTCCATCTAGCATTAACTGTATCTTGTATGCTGATGATGCAACGCTATTTTCAACTGGTTCTGATTTTAACATTGTTAACAATAATGTTGCGAAAGGTATTGATATTGTCAAAAAGTGGTGTGGTTTTAACCAACTAATGCTCAATGATTCAAAAACGATAGTTATGCCTCTATCATTAAAAAAGCTAGTACAGATTCTTCCTCCAAAGTACTATTCTTGGGTTGTGGTATAGACTGGCGCTTAAATTTTGATTATCATGTTAACTTAGTAACAAATAAATTAAATAAATATTTATTTTTACTAAGAAGCTTACATAGCAATACGTCCCTTGAAGTGATTAAAACAGCCTACTTTGCGCTAATACAAAGTACTCTACTTTATGCAGTAGTGGTTTGGGGTCATAGTGCACAGTGCCGAAATGTTTTTCGATTGCAGCGCAAGGCAATCAGAATAATTGCTGGTCTTGAATATAGGGCTGACTGTCGCAACTCTTTTATTGGCTTAAAGATCGTAACTTTTCCATGCCTCTATATCCTCGAAGCTCTCTGTTTTGTTAAACGGAATCTCTCTCTGGCTGTTCATTAATCTGATATCCATCAGCATAATACAAGGCACAAAGATAATCTAAGAGTTAAATATTGCAGGCTGAAGAAATCTCAGAATAATGTGTGGTATCAGTCTCAAGCATTTTTTAATTTACTACCACTTGGTATAAGAGAATTGCCATTGGCGGCATTTAAAAGTAAAATCAAGAATTTTCTTGTAAACAATGCATTTTATTCATTTGATGAGTTTTCGATCAATTCTAAGTCAATTGAATGTTAGTTCGTTCGTAATTTTATTGTTTGTTTTTCTTTAACTTATTATATGTATTGTAATATGTTTGAATATGTTTGTTTTACCTGGACGAGTGTAAGTGTACTTATGTACTCATGCTGCACAATAAATATTATTATTATTATACTGTACCGATTAATTTTAGTTGTGTTGTTTAAAATTTCTGACAGACGATTGACGTAATTGTGTTTGGTTAGAATAAGAAGAATTGTTGATCTTAGTGGCTGGTTCTGCTTGTGTACTAATTAACCCCATACTGCCAAATTTGTTATGAAAAATACATATTTTTCGGTAATACATTTTGTACCGAACATGGAAACATAATTAAAAAAATCTTTTGTTGTTAATTTATTTATTATAAACAAAAATGTGCGTGTTGCATTTATGCTACACTTGTTGTATAAGAACATGTTTATGATATTGGAATTGTTTAATTCCTTTTTGTTTGTTCCACCACTGTTTATATTTTTAGTTTTTAATAATCATTGTGCATGTTGTCAATGTGAGATTTTTAATATATGTCAGAATTGAAGTCTTGTAATTTTTGTAATTATTTATGATCTCTCTCGATATTACTTCATATAAACAGTCTTTAATGGGTAGTTAAAGAGGTGTTTACATAATTTGGCTGCTGTGACAGGATGTAATTCTAAAGAAAGTTTTCAATTTCAGTCTGTTTTGATTACGTTACAGAAGGCACTCCGTTTGCACAGAACTGTGTTTGACCAGATGTACAAGATGATGACTGAGCTATTGAAGCAACCTAAGATAGATACTATTGCACTTCTTGTAATTATTTATGATCTTTCTTGATATTACTGCATGATAACGTGTAGTTAAAGGGGTTTTACCTTTCACGGACTTGAGACTATGTTGCACATTTGCTACATATTTCTGTAAGTAATTTACATGTAAAATTTAGTACAGCAATTATTATTTGTATTTAAACATAAATTGATGTTACATTTCTCACACATAATGTGGTGGTATGCCTGTAGTTGTATAAGTTGTTCTACTCTGTCATGCTCAAAATATTTCACTTATTACCCTTTATAATTTAGACTATTTCATATTTTTATTGTGCTATTTGATTTGTTTTTGTATTGTTGTAATTGTTAAATTAGAGTTGTAAAATATTCAAATTATCTGTTCTACGCAGTTTACGGCTTTCAAAATGGAGGTGTATTGTAAGTTAGTAAATATGTGTAACATTGTGTTCAGTTCTATATTTTCAATTTACAGTAAGTATTAGAATTACGATCAAATTATCTTTGCTTATTATACATTCGCAGCCACGGCATTGCTTTATTAATAATAAAAATACTAATAACAACAAATTGTTGTCATTAACGATCATTAGCATTTCGTTTTAACAATAAATGATTTTTTTTTAATTCCAAATAACATTTTAATATCCACAAGATATTATATTTTGGTAACGAGGAATCAAGAGTAATCAGGATCTCGAAAAGCATTATATTGTGCAACAATGTGGAATACTTCATGGTCGAACGTAGAACAATTTTCATTGAAGGAAGCAAATACAGCAGTTAGCTGGGAAAAGTGGATTAGAAGATTTGACAATTTTCTGATAGTGTGAGATATAAATAATCCAGAAAGAAGAAAGGCTTTGCTGTTACTTTGTGTAGGACAGTAGATATTGGAAATATTCTAATATTTAAATGCATATGAAATAACAAAAAGCAAACTACGACAGTATTTCCAACCTAATGGCAACGTTGAGTTCGAAATATTCAACTTCAGACAAACTGACAGAAAAATGGAGGGAATATGCAAGAGTTTCATGTGTGATTGCTACGATTGAGTAAACATTGTGGATTTCCCGATCGAGAGTGATTCAAGGAACAACATCAACTATTTTAAGATGTTATGCTACGGTTAACAACCCATCACTAAGTGAATTAATAGAACATGCTAAGATATTGGAATTGATTCATCACCAGCTAGACAAGATGGCATTAAAAGAAGAGGAATATGATTATAGAACACTCAATTAAATGCGCAAAATCTATAAACGTAAGGTACCGAATCTCATTTAAAATCGAATCATAAAATTTGTTTGAATTGTGGTAACAAATGGCATACCAGTGGTCGTTAGGTGTGCCCTGCCAATAAAGGACATTTTGCTAAAGTTTGTATACACAAACCGCAACTTGCAACATTCACGAGAACATTCAAAAAACAAAATGATAGACTCCAGACCCCAGTACATCTTCATATCATGCTCAAAATTACAAAAAGAACTAAAATCAGTACAACATTTTCGAGATTTGTGATTCACCGGACTGAAAATTCTTGTAACATAAACCCCAAAGTGTCATCAGACCTACCAAGAATAACATTTGCAACGGGGTAAACATATGTGGCTTATTTCTTTTGTTTGTTTACACTCGCTACAAAGAATAAATTGCAGGTTCTTTTACAGTTCTTAATAATTTCAAAATCCTTTAACTAGATGAATGCTAGTGCATTACAGAACTTTCTTGCAAAATACTAAAAAATGTATGGGGTAAGGTAGAGTGGGATAAGTGCAATCTGGTGCCAAATGCAATCGCAAAGCATAATTAAAAAAAAATGAAAATAGGCGATTTCCTCGCTAATATTCTTAATAGTCAAAACCTTTCTCAGCTCTCTGTCAAAATCTGGCAACGCTGTAATAGTGTCATGTTTAGTCAGAGCCGCAGTTAATAACGCAGTCCCCAATTCACTATGCAGATTAGTGTATTGTGCGTCTTGGTAAGTTAGAATAATCCCGTTTATATTTGAATAATCCCTTTCTATTATATATCTAAAGAAAGCATTTTTGATGCACTTTCGACAAGGTTATTTGTTATGGGGTTGTATTAAACTATAATGGGTTGTTGAGTGTGACTACACTTACCCCATGAAAATATATAGTAAGGGTAAATGCAGTCACGCTGGCAAGGGATATTGCAATCACGCACTTTCCCTTATTCTCTTTTATCTTAAATAATTTTTTTTACAGTTAAGAAGCAAAACCTTTGACTCAACGCTATGCCTCGGAATTACACTTTTAAAAATAAATACTGGTGTCTTCACAATAAGGAATACTGCAAAACATTATAAAATACCATTCAGTATTCTTCAATGCTACTTATCCAAAAGACGAAAAATCCAGAACACAGGAGGTCGTCCACCGGCTTTGTCAAAATATGACTAAGTCCAGTTGGCCGAACATCTGAAAATAATAGAGAAGTGGGGATTTGGATTAAGCCGTTCGAAGGTATTGGATGCCGTACAACAGTTCGTAACTGAATGCAACATCAAGACGACATTTAAAAATTATAGACCCTGCGGAGATAGGTTTCTTAAATTTAAAAAAAATTACAATCTATCCATTAAAAAACCCCAGTCGATAGAATGTTCTCGCAAAAAAATGACTGGTCCATTTATTATTGATTACTAGAGCAAGAATTAACCAACTTGGACATAGCAGACAAACTGAACAGCCTATGGAATCTGGATGAAACCAGCGTTTGCACTGATCCTTCAAAAACCAGGACAACTCCAGTAAGTGGCAAAGAAAATATAACCTGTATGGGGGCAGTTTCTGCAGACGGCCAAACTGATTCCCCCTGATAATTTTTAATGGCGTAAATGTATGGAGCAGCTAGATCCCTGACGAAGAAATTACTTATTCCTGCGTTGGGAACCGAACGGCCATGTTTGTTGGTATACGACGGTTATGCAACGCATGTTGCATCTAAGGTGATTGAATTGGCCAGGCAGCATAATATCACAACTTTGAAATTACCGACTCATACAAGTCACTTATTACAACCTTTGGATCTCTCAGTATTTAAATCGTTAAAAGACAAATGGGATCAACAGCTGTGCGTATGGCAAAAAAAAACATTCGGGGACGCGAATACCGAAGAAAGAATTTTCTGTCCTCTTCGCTGAAACCTGGAAGAACCTAAAAAAAGAAACTATTTCGAGTGGTTTTCGAAAAGCTGGCATTTTTCCGTTCCACAGATTTGTGATTGATGAAGAAAAATTTGATATGGAGGCATTAAAACGGCGGAAAATAGCGAAAGGCAAAGATGTTGTGACAGCTAATGACGAGGCTAATGATCATACGGCTGAAGAAAAAACTACCAATAGTGTAAGCTTTCAAAATATTTTTTTAGAAACCGTCAAAATCAACCGACAACGAAACTTCTACGTCAAATATGACCAATAAGAGAAAGAAAGTAGCTTCAGGAGCAGAAGTTACCACTTCCGTCTACGCCACCGAATATATGCAAAAGAAACAGGAAATCTTGAAATTAAAATCAAAAAAGAAAATGAGAAAACAGAATAAGGCAAAAAAATCTGCTGATAAATTTGGTAGCTCTTCAGAAAGTGATTATACAGATATTGAATATATCGATACTGATGACGACATGGATCCTGAAACATTTTCGGACGTAGAAGAAATAGACCAGGAAATCCAAAGCGAGTGTTTAGATATTGATGCCATAAATCCTAAAATATTACTTGAATTAGATGTAGAGATAATAAGCAAGGGCAATGTCGATGAAGCGTATTCTTCATGCAGTGCTAATAATGACCAAAGATGTGAGAATAGAGAGACTGATATTTCTGTGATTTCTAATGAAGATAGTATCATATGCCATAATAGAGAAATACCTGAAATAAACACCGACAAGGAAAAAGAGACATCAAAATGTACTCAGGTTACTGACTGACAATAAGACTGAAAATCCCTGCAACAAAATAAATAACTCTCGATGTGAAAAAATTGGCGAATTTGTTAAAGTAAAATTTTGTAACATGAAATTAGAAAAATTCTACATTGGTAAAATTGTGGAAAAAATAGATGACAGAACATTTACTGTTCGTTTCTGAGAGAGAAACATCATTTAAATTCCCGATATTACATTTTTTCGAATATCGAGGATAAGTCTGTGACAACATTGTGTCACAAGTTAACATGTGTTTTATACAAAATAATAACAGTGGCAACACAGCAATACACATGGGGCTTTACATATAAAATCTTATCACACCCTAGTTTGTATTATATATATATATATATATATATATATATATATATATATATATATATATATATATATATATATATATATATATATATATATATATATAGTCGCAAACTCTTCCAATGTGGGATAAACGTCAGCGCTTGACATTGTTGCCAAACGTATGAAATTCGACGTCAACATAATACTTAGGTTATATTGTTTACATTTATTTTGAAAATTAGTTTTTGATGGAAATACTCGTTCTCAACTAAGTAACAATACTTTTAACAGTTCTTAGATCATTTTGCGATGATTAAGCAATTGTAACATTTGTTTTGCCACACGAATCGAAAATCTCAAAATGTGGAAAACGTCAAAATTAGAAGTTATGTGTAAACAGAAGAGCTGACAACATTGTAATTTATTCGGCAGTTCTAACAACCCAACAACGTGTATTTCACTAACATAGATATATCATTTGTAATTATCAGGGTTATTATGGAAGTTGGTATGTTAAGTTTGTCTGTCTCTAACAATTTCACCCCCACAACGGAAAAGATTTTGCCGTGACTCTATCACTTTTATAATTGAACCTTAAAACATAATAAAATGTTACATGGTGTCAGTGTGACATTCAATTTCAGTGATTAATCAATTAGGTGAAAAAACTGAAACACAATATCGACAATAAGTGGAATTGAAAGTAGTTGAATAACATGCCCCAAGCTCAAGGCGGAGAGGCAGTTAATCTATCCACAAATATATCGATAATGTCAACTGTTACAGGAATAAAACCACCAAAAGCACTGGTGTTGAACAGTGAGGGCACAAAAAACTGGAAGACCTGCTTACAACAATTTGAATGGTTTGCAACAGCCACACAATTACAAACGAAACCACCTGAAATACAGGCAGCAACGTTCATGGCGGTAATTGGGCCAGAAGCGATCCAAATATTTAACAGTTTTAATCTGACGGATGAGCAACAATAGGACATTAAGGAAATAAAAGCTAAGTATAATAATTATTTTTTCTACAATCGATATCCAAAGTAGGCGTTTGCGTCAGACAACGAAAAGTCATCTTTTCGAGGAATCTCCTTGTCGCTTATAAGCGACTAAAAAAAACGCTCGCTCTCCCAATTATTAACTATAAATCAAATATGCATTGCTCAGAGTATCCAATGACAACGAGTAAATGACATCTTTCATCTGAATGGAAAATTTTTTTCATTCATCAAATTAAATAAATTTTTGGAAATATGTGAACTGCTCGATTGTAGAAAAATCATGTGTAATTCGAGGCAATTCATTGTCGATTTCAAGACATTACCGCGCTCCTTCGTCGCGCGGCAAATGTCTCTTTCAATCGACAATATATCATTTTGCGCGCTTAATACACAAATAGCTATTATACCTAAATTGAATGTGTCATTTGAAAGGTACAATTTTTTTAAAGCTGTATAGTCAGATAGCGAAAGCTTTGGTGAATACCTTACAGTTATTCGTAATCTAGCTAAAACGTGTGAATTTGGTAGCTTGAATGACGAGTTATTAAAAGACAAAATCATTTTCGGGAATAAGTCAGAACAAATTCGTGAAAAATTATTAACAGAAACTGACTTAAAGTTAGTTAAAGCAATAACAATTTGCAAATCATCTGAACAAGTTAGTAAACAGCTAGCTGTTTACTAAGCGTTTAAGCATAAATGTAGTACTTGTAATAGAAAGGGTCATTTAGAACCCTGTTATTTTAAAAATAAAAAAAACAAGAATATCTTAAAGAGACATTATCCCTTAAAAACAGTTGACGAAATATCAGCAAAAATAGCAGGTGCAAAATATTTCACAAAATTAGATGGTGAAAAAGGGTTTTGGCAAGTAAAGGTCATCGAAAGAACACAAAAGTACCTAACCTTTGCAACACCTTGGGGAAGATATTGTTGTTTACGACTACCTTTCGATCTCTGCTCTGCTCCTGAAATATTCCAGGAACTGATGAACTGTATTCTAGACGATATACCAAACGTAGAATGTGCCATGGATGATATTCTAATATACTCCAAAAGTAAACACGAAGTAGAAAACATAACAGGTAGGATAGTACAAAGGTTAAAAGATGCAGGGATAAAATTAAATAAACAAAAATGTGCGTTCTCTCAAAAACGAATTAATTTTCTGGGGCATATATTCTCAAATAAGGGTGTAGAAATTGACCCACAAAAAACAATTGCTATCAAAAACTTGAAAACTCCAGAAAATAAAGTGCAACTACAAAGACTACTTGGCATGGTAACTTATGTGAGGAAGTTTATAAAAACATGAGTGAGCTAACAGATCCATTAAGATTGTTACTCAAAAAAGACGTTGCATGGTACTGGGAAAATGAACAGCAAATAGCGTTTGAAAAAATAAAGGAAGTATTGTCCCAACCACCGGTTTTTAAATACTGCGAAGTAAATAAGCCAGTAACATTATCAGTTGATGCTAGTTCTAAAAGTTTGGGAGCAGTTTTGCTGCAAGATGATCAGCCAATAGCTTATGCCACAAAAGCGCTGGCCGAAACACAGCGGAATCACCCCCAAATTGAGAAAGAAGCATTAGCGTTGAAATTTGGATGTAAAAGATTCAATGAATACGTATATGGCAAAAAACTCTATTGAAACCGATCACAAGCCCCTGGAGACTATTTTAAAAAAAAATCAATCCAAAATGCGCCAGCGAGACTCCAACGGATAATCTTCGATGTCGCTCAGTATTCACCAATAGTAATTTACAAAAAAGGCAAAGATATTCCACTCGCAGATGCAATGAGTCGTGATTGTGAATTTGATAACATAGTGAATCCGGAAGAAGATGAACTACAAGTATGTGTGGTTCTGGCCGTTTCCAAATCAGCTCAAGAAGAAAATAAAGAACATATTGAAGCGGATTTAGAGTTACAAGAACTTGTTAAGTTAGTGAACGGTGGATTTCCAGAACAATTAAGTGCGGTACCAACTACTAGTAAAAAGTACTGTACATTTCGTGAGGAACTGTCGTATTATAACGGGTTGTTATCTAAAGCGAATAAAGTAATAGTGCCAAAAACACTCAAATAAAATGTTAACGAAATACATGTAGAACATTTTGGAATGCAAAGTTGCCTAAAGCGTGCGTGAGAAACATTATATTAGATAGGACAAACAAGAGATGTAACAGAATTTGTAAAAAAATGTAATGTGTGTAAAAGAACGCAAAGAGAAAATGACACAGAACCGGTAGTAAACAAACCGATCCCGGAACTACCTTGGCAAATAGTAGCTACCGATCTGTTTGAATTTAAAGGTCAAGAGTATCTGGTAGTAACAGACAGTTATTCTGGTTATATAGACTTTGCAAAACTACGAACACAAACGTCAGAATAGGTAATTCGGCGCCTCAAGGATTGGTTTTCTGTTCATGGTACACCACAAACATTAGAAACTGATAACGGACTACAATTCTCAGCTAAGATGTTTAAGGAGTTTACGCGCGAATGGTCATTTGAACATAAAACGTCCAGTCCCTATCATCCGAGAGGAAATGGACTAGCGGAGAGATCTGTTCAGATAGCAAAAAACATACTACGAAAATGCAAATTAGATGGGTCAGATGTTAAACTAGCGTTACTCAACTATAGAGATATTCCGAGAAGTAATAAACTAGGCTCACCCAATCAAAGACTGATGAATCGAAATACCAGATCTACACTACCGGTTACTAATAACATGTTAAAACCAGTGGCAATAACAGATGTTAGTAATGAATTGCTAAAACAAAGAGAAAAACAAGCGAAAAACGCCAATAGGAACAAACAGAGAATTACCATCGTTAAACCCGGGAGATGAAATAAGAATTAGAAAATCTCATAGACTTTGGACATGAGGAGAGGTAATCGAAAATACGGAACACCCAAGATCAGTAATGGTAAGAAATAATGATGACAACACGATATTAAGAAGAAGCTCGAGCCATCTGCACAAAACCAAAGCAATAATTGCTGAACCTAAACAAGTAATAGTATCAACACCGGAAAGGAAATGGAGTGTGGGAAAAGCGGAAGCACACCAGAGAATTCCGGAACAACCGCAGTCAGTGGAAGAAACAGCAACCACTGTAAACCATGAAACAAGAACCCGATCGGGGAGAATAGTAAAACCAGTTGAACGTTTAGATTTATGAAATCAAAGTTGTTTTGTCATTCTTGAGTAGTTAAGTTCACATACTGATTTGTTAGATTAGTTTACTTTACATTATTGCCAAATGTAAAAAAAAAGAGATGTAACAACATTGTGCCATAAGTTAACATGTGTTGTATACAAAATAATAACAGTGACAACACAGCAATACCCATGGGGCGTTACATATAAAATCTGATCACTTAACCTAGTAGTTTGTATATATATCACTTTTATAATTGAACCTTAAAACATCATAAAATGTTACAAGTCAATTATTAACAGTGACCAAATTGAGGGATTTATTCAGTGTACGAATGAAAAAAGAGGTCGTTACTATTTTTTGTAAAATAGTTTTAAATTAGCAATAGTTTTTTACAATAATGTATCAGTTTACTATCGTTTTTTGACACATTCTTTTTTGTATATTGTTCGGTTTGTATTAAATAAAAGTGTTTAGCTTGAAAATATATTAATTTCCAGCAACAGTGTTTGTACCATATTTTTTTGCGCTTTTTTCGATCGATTGTACTTTCTCGGAAGGCAAATATATAGAGTTATATGGCCGAAGCATATCGCGATTGCTGTTTCTCAACTCTGCTGGGAAAGTGCAATCACCCCACTCTCAAAATAAAAATTAAATCACACGAAAATTTGAGATGATGTGGGAAACATAATTCTTGCAAAGAAATAATCTAAAAGCAAGGAACTTTTATGGTGTATGATCGGAGATCGCATTAAGGTTGCTACTAGCTTTCAAAGTTCAATATATAAAAACCTGGTTGCACTTACCCCACTTCACCTTACTTTTATATCTTTGAATTATTTAATGAAAACAAAAAACTGACCCTAATACCCCCACCCCCTCACCAAGACATCCAGTCATCATGGCCGATCTTGAAGACAGTTGTAAAATGAGCTAATAAATCGATTTAGTGATAATGAAAAAAAAGTCGCTCGCATAACCTTCTATACCTACATGTGTACAGTCCTAGTCCTATAGGCCCATTCTATACGAACGCAATTGTGGTCGCGCTGTAGTTCGTTTTGCAGGTCAAATGGAGTTATGTTCAGCATCTATACGGGCGCACTTGTGGCCCGCGGAGCTGGTCAATCCGCGTTGACGCAGCCGACGGGACTGTCCACCGAACGCATTTGTGGCGACTACATTGCCGCGTGGTTCTTTCTATACGAACGCTATTGTGGTCAGTCTGTCACAGCGTCGCGAGAAGGGTAGTTGTTTGTCCTCATTTGTATTGTGAAGTAGTAGTGTAGTGAGCTAGTGACACAGTGTTTGATACTGAAAGGTTCATAATTGAGATTGAGAAGCGGCCACCCATTTATGACGTCAAATCAAAAGATTACTCAAATAAACAAGTGAAAGCGCAGTGTTGGATGGAAGTTGGGAGGGCGATGTTTGAAGATTGGGACGAGATGACACCTGATAACAGAGACAGAACAGGTAACTAACTAGTAGTTTTTTGTTCTGATGTGTGTTATATAAAATATATGCCAGACGATTCGAACACGCTACAAACTGGAAACTCAACAGTTATAATGAATAGATATCTAAAAAAACGTACCCTTGAGTTATATTTGTTTCCAAGTAAAAATGGCGGAATAACGAAATAATAAGAAAAATGAGCAATGTTCTTCAAATAAAGGATAATGAAACAATCATTAATAATTTATCACTTGCGTTGTATACCTCGTACATTTCTTTTATTGCGTTACTGTATAATAGAATTCAATTAATTTAATAAAATAAAAGAAATGAACTTAATGTAATGTACTTAAGCTTAGGCAAACTTATCTTGCCAATTTACTGCTCCCTGTCCATTAAAGTACTCACAAAACATGTCTTTTACAGCAAGTCCGTTACTACGATTACTTCCTGGTACAACTTCATTTATGCAAACCATGCCACATGTTAATGAGTCTTCGTAAATGAATCCATCTCGCTTCTTCACATAGTTGTGCAATGCACAACAACACTGCACAATTTTCTGTGCAAACTCCGGATTTACCAGAATACAAAGATGCATAATTCGCCATTTATTGCTCATAATCCCAAATGAGCACTCAACTGTGCGTCTTGCTCTGCAGTGCCTATAGTTATATACACTTCTCTCCTTAGTCAGTTTCTTTTGTGGGTATGGGCGCATTACATTTCTTGATAGTCCAGAGGCTTCATCCCCAAGAAATACAAAAGGTAGTGCAGGGTCCTGCGGTGTTAAAGGCTTTTCTCGCGGAAGGTTGAATTCAGTCTCTTGCCAAAATTAGAGTTCTTAAATATGGTAGAGTCGCCCTCACGTCCATATGCAGCGACATCTATGGCGGTAAAATTACACTGTGCATCACTGGTTGCGAACAAAATAAGAGAAAAATACTTTTTGAAGTTAAAGTACTGTGATGAATTTGGTGGACGTGTATTCGCACATGTTTTCCGTCGATCGAACCAACAGAGTTAGTAGTCAATTTCATATTCTGTTTTGCAAGACACATTTCAATTGTAGGGACTGGCATTTCTAATGGCTGTAATGTCGTCCATATCGTTTCACGGTCTCTTTTTCAATCATTGGTATTGTTTTCCTCGATACTTGAAACTCAAATTCAAGATCATTCATTCCAGTGCCCAATTACCTAAAAAAATTAGTAGTTAAAACCTGCAAGGTTTTATAAGGTATGTTGAAAGCTTATGTAAATAAATTTACACCAGCACTGTTGGTGTATACATGACAAGTGTGCGTGTAAATTTCTATACTATATGAATACGTACTTTACAGTACAAAATTTGTTATTTGTTGTAGGAAAAGATCTGATGAGAAAGTGGAAAACACTTAGGGATAACTTTGTAGGAACGTGGTATCAAGAAATGAGACAGGAGCACCGCAGTTAAAAAAGAATATTTTTTGATCAGCAATTTTTGTTACTTCCGTAAGTCAACGACAAACTACATTAAACATCTCATCAACTACAGGAAATACAGAACAACAACAAGAAACTGATACTGTAGAGAAACAAGATGTCGATGGTACTAATAACGACCATGATGTTAACGATTTCAATTCTTCAGTTATGAACGTCAGGTTAGGCAAGAGAGTGGCAAAAGATCCAATGTAGGCAAAACTATAGCATCTGCATCAAAAAATATAACCTCACTGATGGAAAAAAGCATTGCTTTACAAAGGGAAAACATGAACTCTGATAAGATATCGGATAAATTTGGCAACAAAGCATTTTGTCCTTCGTTCATATTATGGACAGTCTGCCACCTTGCGGTATCTACTATAATAATGTGCACATGGACTGAACATAATTGCTCCTTCCGTAAAGTCCTAAACAGTAAGTTACCTAATAGGTTTGCTCCCAAAGCCGTACGATCTGGTTCGGAACTGTCTCAAGACTCAATATAGTTTATTCATTATTAGTTAAAATTGTTGATTGTAGATATTGACCATTTCAGTCGACTGTTCAGGCGAGGTAGCCTCTTCAGCCGGTTGATTACGTAATTTTGTGAAATAACTACATTTCATTTTTTGTAAGTTTACAACGTGTTATATATAGTCTGCAAAAAAAGAAAGAAAAGTACAATTAGTTGAATGTTTCACTTTACTTAAGTGAGTAATATTTCATGATGTTCGTTGTGGGTGGGCGGGACGGCATGATGTTTCTTTGGGAGCATGTCGGAGGTTGGTCCCTCGGAGCATCTATGGAACTGCTGATCCAGGATGGACGTCGGTGAAGCTGTTGTATCTGGTACCTGTAATATATAAAACATGTATGAGTAATTGAATAAAATAATTGAGGATTATTAATTGTTGGTAGTGTTGTTGATTTTGTTGCTGTTGTGTTAAATACATGTATATTACATGAGTGTTATCGTTTTGCTAGTGGTGTTGATTGCAGTAGTTCTTCGACGTCCTCAGGTAGGTCGTCTAGGAGTTGGGTTAGGACGGCTGGGGGGAATTTGAATTTAATTGTAGTGCAGATATCCATCTCTTGGGGGATAGTTAAATGGAGTAGTAGGATTTCTCTCGCATCTGCGTTGTCACCGAACACTACCGGCGGCAAGTGAATTGTTTTTTGTAGTGTATTGAGTCTTTGAGTAATTGGTGTTTTTTGTGCGTGGTCAATTTTGAGTGCGCGTGGATATTTGTAATGTAGTCGGTGTATTTTGCGTTGAATTCAGCGTTCACTAGATGCGAGAAATTGCAGGTGTTGACGACCTCGTCAGAGTTTCAATTGAACCTTCTGTGAAATTGGGCCCCTAGGTGCACGAACTCGCCTGAAGGACGCAGCCGCTCCCCTTGTAGAAGGATGTTAATATTGTCAGAGGATTGTAGCTCATTTTGAGTATAATTGGGATGCCTGAAGAGTATTAATTGTGCTTCCGTGGGGTTGATGGTAATTCTCCATCGGTTGGCCAATTGTGTGAACGCATTGATTTGGTTCATAAGTAACCGGGAGGCCGTCGCTTTTTTTCGACTAGCTATCCAAAAGGCAGTGTCGTCGGCGAAGAGCGCAACTGGTCTAGGGGTATCTGAGCAATCAATTGGGGTACGAAAGATTGGGATAGTCGGAACTGTCTGGACGAAATGATTTATTCCTGAGGAAGTTTTCAAAGGGTCCAAACCGTTTGAAACTGCTGCAGGATCATACTTAAACCTATTTTTACAGGTATTTTTACAAAATTATAAGGAATGTTCCAAAACATGTATTACAATAGTTGTAAAAAATTCGATCGTAAAAATGAAGAGAGTTCACCTCAAAACAAATAATTGCTTAAATGCGTAATTCCGTAACAAAACAAAGTCAAATAGGTTTAGGGCTACATAACTCTAAATAATGAATGTACGGTTGTCTCATTTTCGTATGTTTTACGGGGTATCTCGCTTATTTTTTAGGTTAGAACCTTGCGGTTTTCGCGACACCATGCTATTTCTTAATGAAACCAAAGATGCACTAATCAAATTTGCCATAGCCATCATAGTTTGTGTGCTACAGGGTGATTTTGGAAAAATTGCATTTTCAGTCATCCCCTGTAACTCTGTTATTGTCAGACATATTAAAAAAGTGAAAACTGATATTTGTAGATTTTTTTACGTAGAATCCAGTGGCGTACACAGATTTTCTTTAGAGGCCACAGTTTTTGAGATATTGACGTAACATACTTTTTTTATGGGACACCCTATATATTGTTTTAAAATCTTTTTCCCCTTGCCAAGAGATTTTCAAAAATATAGCATAGTCTATATTTATTTTTATAAATAACGTGACAAAACGATTTTTTTCTATAATTTACATTGACACCGACAGAGCAGCTAGTGTTTAAAGTCTTCAATCGACGGTTGTTAGAAGCAATTTGAGGTTATGTCCAATTACGAATAATAGGTAAATGTTAGAATTTACGGAAAACCACAAATACTAATGTAAATATTCCCGAAACTGTGCTGTATCACCAATTAACCAGCTTCTCTTAACACTACGCTTATATACCACTGGTAACATGTTAATAGCTGTGGGCGATTTTGGCGGTGTAGATAAATCCACTGCTAGTAGAATTGTTAAAAAAGTAACGAACGCTATTGGAGAATTGTCTGCATTATATATACATATGCCAAGGAATATTGATGAACTGTTGAGAAATCGAATGGATTCTTACAGCATCGCTAGATTTCCATAAATCATAGGAGCTACTGATTGTACTCACATTACGATACAATCACCAGGTTGGAATGTTAATATATACATATTTATTTTTGGTGTGCAATGCTCAATAATTTTTTAGGGGGCGAAAATGATTGTTGGAGATGCTGCACTTTGTATCATGGATGTTGTCGCATGATGGCCTGGATCAACATATGACCAAACCACTTTTAACAACTCACGCATACATGCTCGATTAGAAAGGAATGTGTTTCAAAACAATATTATCGTAGGAGATTCAGGATATGCACTTAAAAAATATTTAGTTACCCCTATTCCACATCCAAATACACAAGCTGACCAATTATTTAATGAAGCACAAATACGGAGTAGGAATCTTATTGAGAGATTGTTTGAGTGTGGAAACGGCAATTTCCCATTTTAAGCAATGGAATTCGCACAAATGGTGGTTGGGGCGTGTGCTGTATTACACAATTTGGCAAAGGATCACAACGAAGAAGAGCCTTTGGTGGATCCAGATGTAATTGTACCTGCAGAAAAAATTGAAGTTGCACATGAACACTACGTAGTTGAAGGTCCAATGCGGGGGCATTTCCGTGAGCAATTTATAAATTATTTTGCTGAATTACATTAGTAATAATATAAGCTAACTAGGAGTTATTAATGTATTTAGTTTATAATCAGTATTTACATATTAATTTGGTTTACTTGTTTAGTTTCTAGCTCCAGCAGCTCATTTTTTAATTTTTTTCTTCATTTGCCACTCTTAATTTTTCAGTGAGTAAACGTTGCCCTTCTAAACGCTCTTTCTGTAACTCCTCATTTCTCTTGTCTTCTTTTATTAAAAGCTCCTTTTTCAGTTTTAATAATTCTATTTTGGCATTCCCAATTTCTATTAAGGTTTTGGTAGATGTCTTAGCACGTTCTACAATACAATTTTCAATTTTGAGCATTTACAAAAATACACATACTAACCATGTTTAAATCCTGTATTTTTTTGTACCCTTAAAATGTTGTGTTTTTTCCTTTTCAACATTGCAGGACTATACGAACTTCATTCTATAACAATCACATATTACAATACATGAAGACATTAGAAACAGTCACGCACCATCAACAGCACAATTTTCTTTATCAGAGTCTGGTTTGAAGGGTATGCTGATTACGTCAATCTGTAACATGTATATATATATATATATATATATATATATATATATATATATATATATATATATATTGAGATGTTTAGATAAGAGTAAGACAAGGATCGGACAGTTTTAACTAGTAATTTCTTTAAAAAAAGGGTGATTTCAAGCATGATACATGTACGAGACATTTATTTGATGTAATTTGGTTCACGATGGGTAGAAAGTGGATTTGTTTGGGTAAAACAATCTGAATAACATTTATACATTTTGGTTTAATCATAAAAAGCATTGTGCTACTTAAAATGTCAGGAATGTTAAATAAACTTATTTCCGTAAATTCAATTCAGTACTTTAGTTTGTTTCAATAAATTTCAATTTTTCGAAAGTATTTTGGCATGTGAATATTTTACAGGTGTTTACACATAGTGTAAGATAGATTTATATTAGGGATATTGTATAAGTAGTTTAGAATGCAGGAAATTTGGTAAAATTTAGGAAAGGGTTATAATATGAACTTAATATGATCATTTCTCACATATTTTTGGAAGCGATTGTGTGACAAACATTGTGATGCAATTTAAATATTAAGAAGTGCATAGAACAAAATCACACAAAGACATTTAGATGTAGATACATTTTTATAATAGAATTTCAAGAAAGTGTGTTAGACGATATGATTTCTTAATGTGACATTAAATTATACAATGCAAGCGAGATGAACTATAAATCTAATAAAGACAGTTATTACAAATAGTTTGGACAACATTTTGAGTTACTTGAACGTTTTTAAATGTAAGTTATTTGTAATTTTAGAATTAAGTTTGGTTATGTTTTAAATTTTATGTTTTTTCACAAATTTATAGTTTTTTTTTTATTATATTAGGCTTAAATTGTATTATTAAAGTGAATAATAGGAGGTCTTCCTCATTTTTACATAGTAATATAAAGTGTACAAAGCATTTCAGCGCAAAATTTTATGAAATGGGGTTGAGTATATAATTTTACTAGGTAAACATAAAATTTCTTTTAAATTTAAGATTTCGGACTTTAAATGTGTGTTTTCCTATGCTAAATTTTATCAGGATTACATATATTAATTTAAGTTAGTTTTAAGATTAGTTAGATATAAGCAAATTTAAATTAAAATAGGTCATTTTGCATAATAGTTAAAAGAACCATATCTTGTTGGATATCTATTTATGCGTAAATTTACACAGATTTCATTTCTGCATTAAAATTTAAATCCATAATTGTATAAGAAGTTATCGCTAAAATTTCTTTAGTTAAGTTTTCAAATTATTTTCGACCAATCAGAAACATGGTTACATATTTAAATTGCTTAAAAATTGAAGATGTAACCAAAAAGGGTATAAAAGGAATTGCCCTTGATCAGATCTCTCTTATAATTTTGCCAGTTGTTTGAAAAGTTTAAAATAGTGTAGTGTTTTGTGTTTCAAGTAAGTTTACTAACCTAATAATTATCAAAATTTAATACAAACGGAGAGAGAAAATCAGGCGCAATTGTTTTAATCCGACAATTGTTTAAAATTAAGTTAGGTTACCGATACCTGTCATTCGTAAAGTTCATTACGAATTATTTTCTTACTTGTGACGATTTATGTTGAACGTTTTAAAATTTTCGTTTGTTGAATTGAATATTGGTTACGTTTTGCCAAAATAAAATCGTAATCATTTTTCTTCATTTGTGTTTTATTTGTTGCTGCGATTTTTTTAATAATTTATTTGAGCCGGAACCTAAAAAATAAAGTGACATTAATTAAACCTTTTACAACCATTAAATATTATTAAACGATACAATTAGAAAGCATTAATACATTTAAATAAAACATCAATTAAAATTTGTGGTTGGGGTAAAGCCGTAAAGTGAGAAATATTACCAGTTACCGAAGCAAAGTGAACAACAAACCCGAGGGCCAGTCTGCAGCTTGTGGTGAATGGTAGCAGTGAACTATACATAAAGATCTTCGATCATATTGGAAAGTGCCTGCATCTATTTGGAACCACCTGTGTGAAGACATCTGTTTGAATTGTGGAATATTTACATGTGAGTTACTTTTGATTATAACCCTGTCTATTGTGTTCTTTGTCGTGTTGATTTCCTGCAATTATTATTTGTTATATGTATATTTAAATAATACTTGTGTAAACACCTGCAAAAGAAGCAAAATTTTAAATTTCTTTTATCCAATTAAAATCATAAACATAAATTCAACAGGTCATTGTTTGACAATTTGAATTTGATAATTGTATTCAGTAACCTTAAACGCATGCGTTAGTATAAATTTCCCAGATACTTTTTCATAAATATTTTTATAAAGTGCAATCCAATATATTTTCAAACCAAATATTATTTCCCAAAAATCCTGAACCCTATCCCCACATTGAGATAAGGTAAATTATTCAAAAAATTATATTTAATTAAAAAATTTAAATAATATATATATATATATATATATATATATATATATATATATGTATATATATATCTTCCTGTAAAAAATTTTCCCATTTACTTATATTAATGCTTACACATCTTCCACAATTTTCCTCATTGTTCGGTGGTGGTATTGACACTTTCAAAAGCACTTGTACATGGTATACTTTGTGATGCTGAATCTGTAATGTAAAATACAAAATCACCATAATTGTATATATTTTAGCTGAATTTACTTTAATATTATCAATACAGGCCTAGCTTAAAGACGGATATTTGATAATTTTTTTTTTTCATATATATTTTTACATTATCTTCTGGACCACTAGTCCTATAACATTCTGTGTTTAGCAAAATAATTGTTCTGTTTTGTTGTTGGAGCACCGGTGTTGAAATACACAAAAGTTATGCAACAAATGAAACATTTTCGTTATGTCCACAATGTGACCAATGTGATTATATACATCACAAAGGTAATTTAAAAGTCATCTTAAGAAACACTTTCAAGTTATGACCACAAATGCGACCAATGGATAATCACATCACAAAAGTGATTTAAAATTCATCTTAAAAAAAAACAAATTTACGGACCAGCTGAATGCACACCTGTAGAACAAGTAGGGAATTCGGACACTCCAAGGCATTACACGAAGGAAAGAAACAGAACCAAAATCGTTAGAATTGGTAAGGGAAAACTTTAATAGGGAATTAGGATGTAAACCAAGGATAACAAACATACAAATGAACGAGTCAAAATGATAGAATTCAGAAAGTAACAACCCAATAATAGGAAATACAATATTAAACAAGAACAAGACATACACATTCGTGGAAAACGAAAAGCAAAAAGTTTGATTATATAGTAAACACGTCTAGATAGTGCAAAAGAAACAAGAAAAAGAATTAACGAATCATGGGTTTACAAACAACCAGAATAAACAAAATATAAATAGACATAGCAAAAGCAACACAAAATTAAAAATACCAGATATCCAAAGGAACTAAAGGAAAAGACTCTTCAGAAAAAAAAAGGGAAAAAGACTTGGAGACTAAATGGAAAATATTCAAAGTGACAATGCTAAAGGCAGCAGAAGGAGATATAAAAAGAGTTAAAGAGAACAAGATGAAGAATAAAAAATTTTAAGACAAAGAAACAAGCATGGAAGGAATACATTGAAAAGTAGTAGAGGTTTAACTACAAGAAAAGAAAAAATAAAAATTTTAAAGAAAGAAAAGAAAGCTGACGTAAGGGAAAAAATTTGACAATTATAGAGTAAATACGAAAAATTCTGGACAACCGTCAAAAGGATAAGAGGAACAAAAAAGAATTAAAACCATATACAAAAACAAAACAAACCCAAAGTGGAAATTAAGGAAATATTAAAACATGGAAAGAGTTCTACGAAAAAATTGGAGGAATAGGGAGGAAACAATAAAGAAAATACAAAAGACCCAAGAAATAACGAAAGAATAAATACAGGAAGCAACCCAAAACAAAAAGCAAGGACAATGACGAGATAAAATGATCAAATGGATAGGGGAAAAGGAAAATTGGCCCTATTCAAAGAATACCAAAAGATTGGGAAACAAATCTGATTCAATACTTAAAATGAGGAATCATCAAGATGTGAGAACCCGAGCTATTTGTCTAGCTCAAAGAGTCGTTATTTACAAGAATCCTCGAAAAGACTAAAGATATGTAGAGCATACACTGGAGAAAGAACAACCCTGACCAGGTAGACAAGTAAAGAAAACATTTCATATTAAGAACTATAACAATAGAGCAATAGAATAAAGAATTCCATAACCTTCGTCGACCTGAAAGCTGCATTCGATACAGTAAAAAACAACATGGGATACTCTCAATAGAACTAGAAATATAAATGAGCTCATAAATAAGTAGCAAATCAACAAAGTAAAAGGCAAAGTGCAAAAATCAGAAGAGGAATAAAGCAGGGAGATAGCCTAAGCCCACTGTTATTCATAATCATGATGGGCAAAATTCTAAAAACCATGAAGACCAAAGAAGGACTTAACACAGTGGTAGGATGCAAGAATCTACTACCCATCACAAAGAACTTATTAGGCCACTGGACTAAAGAGGTAGAAAATATGAAGATGGAAATAAACACAAGAAAAACGAAATCGATGATAATAAAGAACGAAACACAGAAGGACAACGGAAATACTGAGATTACATCACCAATAGAAAGAGTAACAACAATAGAATATCTGGGGACTACTCTAACAAATGACGGTAAGATAGATAACAAAACAATTCTAGGCCACACGAAAATCAAAAAGTAGGTAAAATTATATACGGCTACACTACCCATGACCCTACGTGAAACATTTAAAAAGAATGAAAAATAAATGGTATAAATGTAACAAGAAAGATCACAGGAATCACCAAATGGTAAGATGTAAGGAAGAATGCAAAGGGAGCATCCAACAACCATCAGTCATAAAACAAAAGAAAAAAAATGATAGGATTACGATTTTCAGCGATTTACCGTCAAATTTTGTTGTCAGTTGAGTTTTAGAATAAATTTGTTTTACGTGTTTTTAAGGAAGGTGTGGGAGCTTAAGTTTTTTTGTTTGTGAATTACTATTCCGTAATTTAGATGTTTTCCTTATTATTCCCCGTTTACTGAATGTTGAGTAACGTATTATTTGTATATAGTTGTATAAAGTTTAAAAAGGTTTATTTCGTTTGATTTCCTTAAAATTAAGTAACAAAAAAAGAATGTAGATTTATTGTTTTGATGTCATGGGCGACATGAAGTCGAGTAATTATAGTGGTTCAGTTTAATAAGTATGTTGGTTTTAAGTCATAGAGGTAGAATGGGACTAACTGTTGTACTTTAAAAAAACAGAGATATTTTGCACGTTGTTTGCTGACGAATTTTGAAAATTGTCGAGTCCTTAGGGAAACAAAGTTTGTGTGTAGGGGTATCAAATCTTCCTTCCGTTTTTAATTGGTGGAACAAATTAGATGAGATTTTTTTGAGTGGGATTCAAAAATCCAAGATGGATTTTGGATAAATTTGTGATTCTGAAACTGACTGCGCTTGAGTAGTACGGTGACGTTTGTTGTTACGGCTTTAAGGGGTTGTTTAGAACGTTGATATATTGGACCTTTTGGTGTTTAACGAACGTACTTTTGTGTTTAAGGGTAGTTATCTACTTTTGGTGTGAAGGGATTTTATTAAAATTGTTCAATCACCAAAGGATTAGACCTAGTGCCGATTTCGATTTTACGAATCAAGTTACCTAGAGATCCGTCGTGTTATATTATTTTGTGAACTCATTGGTTTATATCGCTTTGCGGATTTATAAAATTAACGTTCTTGAAGTGCCACTTAATTGCCAAAAGCGTGTTGAAATATATAAAGAAACTTTCGCAGTATATTAAAATTATAAGTTATAACCTTTTGGATTGTTAGTGTAAATAAAACTATTTGAAAGATAAAAGTTAACAAGCAGTTGAGCGCACAAAATTATTATTTTAAAAGAATTTTTAATTTGCAGTAACATTTTACCGAGATTCAATCAAGGAATCGTTTGTGTACAAAAGAATATTAGTCAACATTTGCATTCATCATTTGTCCAGGAGATTCCATTTCCGTAAGCAAATCGACCACCTGGTTCATTTTAATTTTGTAAACAGGAGAGGTGTTAATCTAGACATTAAGGTAGTATAAATTTTTTTTTATTGAATATTTTCAAGATTTCTTTTTTTCGAATTGTTTTTTTTTGTTAACGAAGGTTTGAAAGCGGAGTCTTTTAATTTAAGTTGTTTTTTGATTTAGTTATTGTAAATAATCATAGCTCTGACGCTGCCTTCACACTTTTCATTTTAGTAAAGGGCAATTGACCCTAGTAGTGTGGGTAATAAAATATATATATATATATATATATATATATATATATATATATATATATATATATATATATAAAAAAAAAGATTAAGCAACCAACGGCAGTCCTGGCCAGACATTCTGTCGCCCTTTAAATTTGTTATCTTTATACGCATTATCGGTGTTCACATTTATATTATATTATTTTTTTATTTATTATAGCTTTGTTAGGTTTTATAAATTTGTTTTAATTCTGTGAAAACCCTTTTGTGTTACATAAAAGTTTTTTTCAAATTGCAAAGGTAGTTTAGAAGTTTTAACGTAACGAAGTTACAGTTTTTTATTATTGAGTAATAGCGTAAATGACATTTAGTGTTTTATTTGATTTTTAGTTGAGTATTAATTCATTTAGAGTGCATTCTATAGCTTTTTTTTTGTTGTTAAGATTATTATTAACGCCTATTATTTAACCAAAGGGTAGTAACGTAACTTTTTTGAGTGATTAACACGCTTTTATTTGTCAAGCGTGTAGTGCTATTTTGAAGCCCGATTTCAGGTGGTTTGCTGAGCTGTTGTCGAGGACACCTGGGATTGATTGCATAGGTGGTATGTTTTTTATGTTTAGACACGCTATGTACTCGTAATTTTGGCACGACGTCCCTTATTTTGACTACCAAACATTCTGGCGCCCAAGAACGATTACGTCTTCATCCCCTATTTTGACTTACGTACGTTTTTATTCTGGATGTGCAAAATTTATCAAACATCCCATACCCATACGCTGGCTAGTCCAAAAGGCCAATTTTATCTGTAATCCCGTTCTACCACCCGTTTATTTGTTACAAAAAAAACTGGTTACACATATCAAGAATGAATAACAACAAAAACAAAGAGAATAATAAAATGGGAAAACAGATAAGAAACAGAGGATGAAGATAAAGAAATGGATCAAATGGGTAAGGAGTCTAACAGATGTAGCACGACAGAAATGGATGGAAAAATTAAAAATATTAAAGGCAAAATGATTTGTGATAGAAGAAGACGATTGTTTATTGCATTGTATTATAATTTAATTTGCTCTAATTTTGAATATGCAAGTCTGATTAATCTTTGTATATGCACCTATTTATACCAATAAATTTATTATTTCATTGAATAGCAGAATAAAAAAGTATGATCGCTTCAAATTAACAAACTTACTAAGAACAATTATTTATAAAATGTTTTTCAAAAACTTGTTGAAATAACATTATTAAATACATGTTATTAACCATTTTTAATTTGATAAAATCTGTTGAAAAAATGATGATATGGTATAAAACATAAATTTCTTTTATATTCGTTTTAAAATTCCATAACTTTTTAATTTGGGTAAAGTTGGCCTATAGTGTTTTTTACCTACCACTTGTGTTTTGTTGTTGTGTGGTGATACCAAAAAAATATTTTGAAATAAAGGTTAAAAATATTTTATAGATATTAGTTTAAATATTTTTTAAAAAATCATTTTTCAAAGAAAAACGTTAAAATAGGTAGTTCAAAAAACTACACTGCAGTCTAAATTAGAGTTGAAGATGAAACCTTTAAATGATATTATCAATATTGATTTAAACGAGTCATCAGAAGAAATACAATTTAGCAGTAAATATGTTAAAAAGTATTTACAGTTGATCAAGAAAACAATGGTCAAAAAATCTTCTGATCTTCATTATGGATTAACATATTTACAGATCAGGACAATTGCATTCAATTTAAATTTTCTGCAAGAATTTTTAACTGGGACACCAATAAAAATTGTTGCATAGAATTAAAATTCAAACATGTCCATGAAGGATCTTTTCCCGCATGTTTTTGAAATCATTTATAAAACGAACCAAATTCAGGTAGCATAAAAATTAAGAGTTAACATTTTACATTTTGGAAAGATTGGTTTTTTGAAGAGGCATAGTGATTTTACTGCGAAAGCCGGAAAGGAAATCGTTCGATCTTAATAAACCTGTAGTAGACGATTTTTTGACAAATATGTTTGTGTCTTAGAAATATCGACTGACCCTGAAAAAATAAATTTGGATGGACTTAAAATTTAACCAAAGTTTTTCCACAAAGGAAAAAAGTTGGGCAAATTGCCTCAGCAAAAAACATTGGTCACTTTTTTGGTAAAATGCTATCGGTACTTCTACCTTATTTGTTTATCCTAAACACGCAATCCAACAGAATATTTAACAGAAGGGTCCCAACAGGTCTATTGCATTGGTTAAGTCTTTTTTACATACCCAAAGTAGACCATGTAATTTATGGTCCTTTAAAATTTGCTATAGTTTTAATGATTGAGCACACTTGGCCAAAATAACAATTAGAAATATGTCATTTATGAACAAAGCGTAAAATGATTTTCCATTAAAAATATCAAAATGCTTTTCATAAAACAGGTACAGCCACTTAATCGGCTTGTATTTACTGAGTCTGATTTATGGGGCTATGTTACTGACAGACCTATGAGCAGTAAGATAAGGTGACAACAACTTCTCAGGATGTTAAAACATAATGTTTTTTAAAAGTAGAAGTTTTACCTCAAACTAAAGATAATGAGATTGAATTGTCTAAAGTCGTGACGAATCAAATTTGTCAACACTGTTAAACCAGATGCACCATCGACTTCTGGTCAAAACATTATTAATAATTCTTCAAACCCACTTAAGAACTTTGTTATCCTAAAGCAAATTTCAAAAAACGAAACACTAAAAGAAAATCAAATGCATTGTTTATACAGAAACTCCTGAATTATTGATCCGAGAAAATCTAGAATTAGAAAAAAAAAGGAAGCAAACAGTTACAAAAGAAAGCCAGTGACAACCAAAACAATGAAAAAATGGATAAGCAGTTCAAGTAGTGAATCTGATATTTCTTTGGCTGATGTAAACTCCAACAGTAGTAATGACTTCGAAGAATTTGAAACGACGTCTAGCCATGAATTTGAAATTTCTAGTTTTGTTATGTTCAAATTTCCAGGAAAAATTAGCAGTTGTTCACTACATAGGTTGTGTACAAGAAATACGTTGCAATTCTCTTACAATTAAGTTCCTAAGGAGAAAGGGAAGCAGCAACAATTTTGTTTATCCCGATGTCGAGGAAATCTCAGATATTGATTTTTCGGACGTTGTTGCAAAATTAGATACTCCTTCGCAAACTGGGACTGCAAAATCCGCCTCAATATACGTATTCAACTATAATTTCAGCGATATTATTGTAAAATAAACATTTCATGTGTATTTTTTCTAATAAAAAATATTTTATCATATTTTTAGGTTATTATATTGTAATGCTCCCCTACTTTTGGGTTGCTATTTTTATATTGCGCCCTTCTGGTTTGGTAACCCAACGCGGTTTTATTTTGCCTCGGCTTTGCTCAATCGGGTTTATTTTATAAACGGGTGTGGTTCGTAGTAAGTACTGGATGGGCTTAACACTGTAACCTTAAATAAAATCCGTAAAGCATTTTTAACACGTATATTAAACAAATATTTACAATAAATAAAATAAACGGTAACTAACAAAATGTATGTGAGAACTCCTGGTCCGGGTCCTGGCGTCACTGGGTGCGAAGTCGCTTCTGTGAACAAAAATAGTCTTTTAATCTATTCCTTACCTAAGAGGCAAAGTTTAGGTTACGGTCCTGCATGTACAGTAGCGCGAGCGTTATCCTTGATACAGTGGTTGATCGGAGCGCCAGCGCAATGAACTCGAATCGTTGAGAAAATCGATATCGTGCTTATATGTTAGTAACTCTGGAGCGCTGAAGCAAGGATGTCCTACTCCCGGGAAATAATACACGCGAATACGCGTCTGCAAACGCGAGATCTCTGGGCGGTCTTTCTCTAATTATAACCGGTTTAATGTAGGCAATTAGATTATTTATCTAACTAAATTAATTACCGATCTCTATACTAAGTTTAATTATTTATAATTAATCAAGGGAACAAAATACTTAATATTAAAACTACTCTAATAGGTTTACGTAAAGATAGAATAATCTACGTACTCTCTAATTTATTTACAAACGTTCTCGCACCAGGTATTTACGATGGTTAGGTGGACTACAAATTTATCTACAAATTTATACAACAGGTTATGGAGGTACTCTTCTGCGATTCACAGACACCGTGTACGGTTATTGTGTTTTGTCTGTAGGTAGTGTATGAGTTTCGAGCGGGATTTCAGTAATGCGCAGAAGACGTAGGCGATGGCCTGTCTTTACTGGATATACTAAGAGAAAGGTCGTAGGTCTTTACAGCCCTGTAACAACCCTTCACCCTCAGGTACTTTGTAAGATACGTCGGGGGCTACCCCTGCGTTCCTCTAGGTGTACTTTGTGGTGGCAGTGACGATGGATCTACCCTTCGTGCTACTCTAGGTGTTTGTATTGGCGAGTTCCGTCCTATGCGTTCCTCTAGGTGTACTTTGTGGTGGCGAGTGACGATGGGATCTACCCTTCGTGCTACTCTAGGTGTTAGTGTACTTTGTATTGCAGTTCCGTCGCTACCTGCGTTACTCTAGGTGTATGTGGTATAACTCCTGGAGGCTCAGCCCGGAATTATTTACGGTCTGTAGTGTTTGAGTGTAAATTGTTAGATTGTATAACTTTACAACTTACGTGTCTATCAATAGCAGTACAGAATTGAACTTTAGGTTGCCCGGTGCGTCGTGGTGCGCGTTATCGCCAGATCGCGAAGGACTCTTCGTCGGTGAACAACAGGTCGGTGCTTACACTAAGCAAACGGTGCGGCTGCGGCTACTGGTTTCTGGAACGGCTTGACTTGAATCTACTGAGATTCATCTCCTATATTATGCGCGTCGCGAGTTTATAAAGGTGCATCTGTGGGCGGTTTCGCGGCTACCGTGCGGGGGATGCCGTTATGCGATTGGTTAAAATCGTTCTGACGTGCAGAAACTTACGGTTTCTTAGAAATACACGTCAGCGGTGATGAATAAATTATTTGTTGTGCAATATCGCGTAAGCTTATGAAATCTTACATACAGGATGGTCCGCACCTAATTTATTCTAAAACACATATGTACAGGACGCTGGTTCTTTACAATATATACGACGAAATTTTATGAAAACTACTGATAGTATCATCACATTACAGGAAATTTTGGAAAAATAAAAACATATATTAAAAAATAGTGGAGCTTCACTTGGAAAAATTCATTTCTTAGATCATAATAGATATTTATTTTATTTTGCCACAATAATGTTCTTTATACGCCTCCAAATGCGGGCGTAATGTGGTCTTTATAGCACGGAAATATCATTGATGCTAAGCAGCATGATTGACAGCAAACACATGACATGATATATAATAGCAATATCACAGTATCTTAGTAACAACAAATTAGCCTACTGTCGACTTTATTTCACTGCATTTGCATTTAAAAACTTGCCGAAAATACTGAATCTTTTTATATTTTGTTCCAGTTTCATGGTGCAAAATAAAATAAAACATTTATGTACCACGGGCGTAATTTTATGGCTCTCAGAATATAAAATGCTTCGCGTCTTTAACATTTCGAGCCATAATCTTCTGATTATGCTTAATACATAAATATCTATTATAGAAAATGAAGCTTTAGTTAAATTTAGCTAATTCCGAAAATATAGTGACATTTTTTAAAAACTGCCAAATATTCCTCATTCTCCCCTACTTCATACTTTGGAGTTACATAAAACCAAATCTTTAAAAAGCACCTTAATTTTAACTCCTATTGATTTGACAATATGCATCTTAAAATAAAATAATTATAAACAGAAAAATGGTTAATTTATTTTCAAAAAAATTATTAGCAGTCTAATAAAATTAATTCAAAATATGTAATTGTAATGCATTAATCAAAACCTGGTTAAATGTAATTACAGCAAAATTAAATCCATGCAACTAAAATTAAGACAGTATAAGGCACCTGGTAAATCTAAAATGAGATTATTTATAAACCAGAACACCTCTTTATATCTGTAACTATACAATTTAACCCTTAACTGCTGCCATGGAGTCTATCAGACTCCGCCCACTGTATTTTGATCTGTAACACTCAACTGCATTTACAAGTGCTGGCCTCAGTAAGAAGTGTAACTAGGACACTGTGTACCTTGGGACATTGTCATAGAATGCAAACAGTTTACAGTTTCCTGTCTTAAATGCCTGAGTTTAATGCCTTGCATGATAGATGTCTCCACACAAAATTTTAAATTTCTACTAATTGAATATGGCGAATGTGATAGACAAACTGATTGTAACTACTGTGGAGTAAATTTATATCTAGTGAAAAATAAGTAAGTACTTTATTGCAATTTTACGCATGCTGCTGCATTTGGCACACATTTTAGAATATTGTCCAGTCTGCAAAGAAAAATAATCAAATTTCTTAAAATAATTGCATCATCTTTCTAGCCTACTAGTCAGTTACTTGGGACATAGCATGAGTGTACCTTGATAGACATGAGTGTACTGGTACATGTCCCAAGTACACTGTGTTTCAAATTAAATACACAGTTAATTACATTTTTACAGAAATGCCTCAAGCAAATCTAAAATAAAGGATTAATAAGCCAGAAGCAGTCAAGGCCTGCTGACAAAGTACTAAATCATGATTTTTCTATCAGACTTTAGAGTACAACATTTCAAAATCAACTTTAAGTCGTCACCTTAAAATTTACCAAAACAAAGGTCATGCAGAATTTGTGTATGCTAAGTAATGTGTAAAACAAGTTTTTAGTGATATCCAAGAAACCGAATTAAATTCCTATTTACAACAATGTGCAAATATGCATTATAGCTTATCTACAGGCGAAGTTAAAACTGGCTATAGTTATGCAACAGCAAACAAAATTAAACATCCTAATTTGATAGTAACCAAAAAGCCGGTATAGATTGGTTAAAATGTTTCCTAAAGAGAAATAAAGATATCTGTTTACAAACCACAGGCCACTATAGCTAGATCCACAGCTTTCAACAAAGTAACTGTGAACATCTTTTTGATAAACTCTGTTGTAATGGAAAGATATAAGTTCGGCCCAGAAAGCATCTATAATTTGGATGAGTGCTTTCCACTGTTCATACTCCGTTCGAATTATAGCGCAAAGGAAAAAAACAATGCGTATGACATCAGGTGATAGAGGTCAAACATTACTATAATATGCTGTTAAGCCATAAATTCAATTACCTGCATTTGTATTTCAGAGTCCACTTTAAGGACCATATGTTGAAGGGAAACAGGCGCGGTTATCTTAGATAACCGACAGTCACATATCAATCGAGATATTAAACTTTTGAAAGCGCATGGCATTGTCATGTTGACAATGTATTGAAACAAATTGCAGCCGTTAGATAGACTGTCTTTGGACCACTAAAAAGTACTATAACACGGCCTGCAATGAGTCTCCTCTTAATAGTGGAAAACCCATGACTCTCTACGATGTGGCTGAATGTGCAGGAAAAGGCTATCTAAAGCTTTTTTCGTCGGAAAATATTCAGTCCGATTTAAGTTTCGAATTTTCTCTAAATAGGAACGTGTTTGGAGAACATGAATATTTAAGTTCATTTGTGACAGACAGGCCTTTGGAGCCAACTGTAGACGTTGCCTCTGGAAGGAAGGATCAAATTTAAACATCACAACCAGATAAAGAAGATAACTTGCTCACAGGTATGGCTTCTTATCACGAGTTTCTGAGTTAAATGTCAACATCTCAATTTAATTTAAATTGTCGGTTTTGTTACAGATTCAAATCAACCGATTCCAAGCACTTCAATGGCAATAACTCACATTATTCTGACAAAATAAGACCATTCCCAAAAGCTCAAGCAAGGAAAGGAATATGGTGGACGAAAATTAGGCCGATGTAGAATCCTCACAGACACTCAGAAAAATGAATGGAAGAAGAAAGCGTACTAATAAGAAACGAAAACTTGCAGTTAAGATAATGTAGTGAAGAAGATTGCAGTTTCAGTAGCAGCAGTAGTTCTGAAGAGGAATTGAATTATTCAGATGATAGCTTAGAAGATTTGGACTTAAAACACTGAAGTCGAAGATGAAATTTGTAATGGTGAAGTAAAAGTAGATGGGTTTGTTTTGGTCAAATTGGAAACAAAAAAGTCGTAACTATTTCGTTGCAAAAGTGGTTGAAGTGATATCCAATGAACTGTTTGGTTGATTTATTTCAAAAGGTAATAGAAAGTTCATATTACAAATGAATCTGTTTATGAAATTTCTATGTCGGACATAGTAATGACTATCCGCCACAAGTTGCTGGAGGAACAGAAAGAAGAAGTGAATTCATGTACTTTTCAGTGGATTTGTCCACTTATAATGTACAGTAATCTGGTGTCCTATGGTACACTGACATTTGTCAAAGGTACATTGTATATGTGTACCTTGGGACAACATCATATTTTTAGAATATACATTTTTTTACTTTTATATTTACTCATAAAGCTTAGTTTTAGAAAAATGTTTTGTCAAAAGTCAAAGAATAAGACTTGCTGCTGGAAACAATATTTGAATAAATATTTTGGAAAATACAGCTATATTCTTCTTTGCGTCCCAAGGTTCACACTTCTCCCCTACCTTCTTAACTTTCAGTCTAGTTTGACGCCTTAAAAAGACATTGTTGTAAATTTTTTGGGTTTCCGAGTTATAGTCATTAAGGAGTCTGGGAGACTCCATGTCAGTGTGTGTGTAATATAATTGAATATATGATCATGGCTAGTTCTTCACGATCCGTAAATATTTTAGATCAAAATTCCGAGGAAACTTGGTATGACGAGGCGAATAGTGACATATGTGTTACTGAGAACGAAGATGAGAGTGTTATACACAGTGAACATGACTCTTGTAGTCAGCAAGAACTAAATTCTGAAGAGGACGATTTTCAGCACGAAATTGATTATGAAAACAATTTGAAAGAAGAATGTGCTTCAGGTAAAAATTTGGAAGCAACAAAAAAGGCTTATTTTTACGGAAAAAATGGATATAAATGGAGTAAAATAGAGCCAACCCAGAAATGTACGAACTCCACAACATAATATTATGCATTTGCCAGTGGCACGTCGTCTTGACCAAGATAATGCTTCCGCCTATTTTCAAATGCAGTTTTCTCAGGATATGTGTGAGCGTTGATTGAGGAATCGTTTAAGATACGCAACGGTATGGTAATATCCGTAGACAAAGTTGGGTCTCAACTAGAGAGGCGCTAGTAGTAATGTAAAAGTTATATACCATAACTTATTTATATAAATGTTTTATTATTTATATTATATATATATATATATATATATATATATATATATATATACACACTGTCTCTTGAATTTCTGGACATAGAATTCTCATATTAAAATAAACTACTGTAAATATTTTCTCCCCTAATTGTTTTACAGTAAAATGTCAAATGTAAAACTTCTTAAGGAAAAAAGGCTGCTTCTTATGTTACAATTGCATTTACATTTGGTTCATCCGTTTTCGAGAAAATTAGGAAAACTTAAGGGCTTTTTCGTAACCGGTAACGTCAATAAGCCATGTAAGTGTCAGGATAAATACAATAAGGAGCACGAATAAAATAAGTCTGTTATAAACAAGAAGATGATATTCTAAATAAACAAATTAATTATGAAAATTGGAATTTGCCGGTTTTGATAACTAGCCAGTACAAATCTCTGATATTTCTAAGTGAATTGTCAGAGTAATGCCATTCAATAAATTTTACTTTTCTTCAATGGTGTAATAATTCATTTTATAAACAAATTTTTCTTTAAAAAGTAATAATCTGTCCCAAATAAAGTTTTAATGATGAATGAATTGTTTTTAACAATGAATAATTTACAATGACAATTAATAATTATTGTTAGCAAAGCAACCTTGACCAGTTACGAAAAAGCCCTTAAATAAATAAAATTAAATGTTTCATTTATTTTGGATTATTTTTATTTAAAAATTTAATTTAATGATTTATACCATTTTATTAATAATAAATTTGATTATTAAGTAATTTTCTAAAATAGTAAAATTTAATTTATTAATAATTTATTTATTATTTAATTATTTTTAATTGATTAATTTATTTAAATTTATAATTCAATTTGTATTAAATTTATTATTTAAAATGAATTTACGGGTAGAATTTTAATTAAAAGTTTTTTTTTCAGTATTTAGCATTGAAAATTTATTAATATATGTTTTAGTAAATTTTAATAAACCTAATCAAATTTGTGCCAGCAATTGCGGTTATACAAATAGATTAATTGAATACTTTTGGTTTTAAATTTTAATTTAATTAAATTTGATATTTGAATTTTTAGGTGAAATTTAAATTTGAATATTAATTATTATAATAATTTTAAATTCATTAAAATTATAATATAAACTAGGATTAGATACCCTATTATATTAATTGTAAATTATTAAACCAGATTAGTATTTGTTGTTCATGGAAGTTAAAAAATTTGGCGGTATTTTAGTCAGTTCAGAGGAACCTGTTCTATAATTAATATTCCACAATAAGTTCCACTTTTATTAATTAAGTGTGTATATCGTTGTTTAAGAATTTTTTTTAAGAATTTAAATTTTCAAGGTTTATAATCATAAATTATTTCAAATCAAGGTGCAGTTTATATAAAAGTAGAAATGGGTTATAATAATTTTATTGTTAGAAAATAATTTTAAATTTTATAATATATAATAAATATTGCCCGTCACTCTCATTTAAATTGAGATAAGTTGTAACCTAGTAGATGTACTGGAAAGTGTATCTAGAATTACCAAATCAAAGCTTAGGATAAGTTTTTTATTTACATTCAAAAGATTACTGTTTTATACAGTTAATTTGAATTAACTAAATTATTTTTATTTTTTAATAAATATATTTTTATTTTATTAATTATTAAGAATTTTTTTTTTTTATTATAGTTTATTACCAATGTAAGTGAAATTTTAAAAAGAAGAATTAATTTTTTGTACCTTTTGTATCATGGTTGATTAAATTGAAATTATTTAAATGATTTTCTCGAATTTAAAAGGACTAATTAATCATTTATTTATTTGTGATATAATATTTTAAAATAATTAATTTGAAATGAAATTTTATTCGTTTTTAAATATATCTAGTTTTTTAAGAAAAGAATTTAATTCTATTATTATTTATTTAAGAATTAATTTTTAATTTTTAAGTTTTAATATTAAATATTTAATGGGATGAGCTTCTATTTAAAATTTAAAAAATTTTAATATATCTATATTTTGTATAATTTTAATTGTTAATCATGATAATAATTTAATAGTTATTTATTATTTAATTATTAATTTATATTAATTTTAAATTGTTTATTAAAAATTAATTTTATATTTATTATTATTAGTTATTATGATTAAATTAGTAAATTTGTTTTAAAGATACAAAATTTTTTAGATTATAAAAAGGAATTCGGCAAATTAATTTTCTGTCTGTTTATTAAAAACATGTCCTTTTGAGAATAATTTAAGGTCTAATCTGCTCAGTGATAATTAAATAGCCGCAGTATTTTAACTGTGCAAAGGTAGCATAATAAATAGTTTTTTAATTGAAATCTGGAATGAATATGGAAGAAGGGGATTTGCTATGATTTTTATGGCTAAATATTCAAGAATTTTGTTTATGAGAATAATATTTGTTTTATTTTTTTTTGGTAGATTATTTTTAATTATTTTTTGTTTCATTTATTTCTTTTATATTTATTTGAACTCGGGGACTTTACCTCATTTTCGATATGACAAGCTTATTACTTAGCTTGAAAAGATTTTACCTATTTCTTTAAATTTTTAATGTTTTATTTAGGATTGAAGTTGTTTATTTTGTTCAAATTATTTAGTTAATTAATTATAGTAAAGTTAATAAAGTAAATTAACTCTTTATTATATTTTCAAAATATATACTTAAACAAGTTCATTAGCTTAATTGAATATAATTTTATCTCATAATTTTGATATTAAAAGTATAAGAGCAACAATAAGAAATATAACGTAGTTAAAATTTGCCTGTTAAAATGAAAGGATTTTCAACTGGTTTAGCTCCAATTCATATTAATATTAAAATAATTGTTAAAATGAACAAATTAAAATTTTATTTAATGGATAGAAAGAGTTTCTTTCATTTTTTTTTAAATATTGGTATAATATTTAATAGTTCGTTCTTATGGTAATGATTATTTTCAGTCTTTTAATATTTCATTATAAAATTTATTTTTAATAGTTCTTATGATTCCTTTATGTTTTTTAAAAATTATTTTTGAATTATTCAGTTTTTATTTTTATTATATTTTATATATTTTTCTTAGTTTTAATTTTACATTTTTTATAGTTCAATTGGATATATATTTGGGTGGGATTATATAAGATATTTAATAATTTTACTTAGTATTTGAATTTGTACTTTAATAATTATAGCTAGAGGAAAAATTTATATTGAGAAAAATTATAGTGATTTTTTTTATTTGTTGTTTTAATAATATTATTCTCATTATTTATAACTTTTAGTTCAATAAATATATTTATTTTTATATTTTTTTTGAAATTAGATTAATTCCAACATTGTTATTAATTTTAGGTTGAGGTTATCAACCTGAACGTATTCAAGCTGGTATATATATATATATATATATATATATATATATATATATATATATATATATATATATATATATATATATATATATATATAATACTTGAAAGAGATATTTATTATCTTTCTTTTCATTAAATAATATTTATTTTATATTTGTACAATTTTTGTTTTTAATTAAAATTCCTATATATTCTGTTCATTTATGGTTACCCAAGGCTCATGTAGAGGCTCCAATTTCTGGTCAATAATTTTGGCTGGCGTAATGTTAAAGTTAGGGGTATATGGATTAATTCGTTTTATAAAAATTGATATAATTATTATAGGTTTAAAATTTAATTTTATTATTATAATTATTGATTTAATAGGGGGTTTTATTATTTCTTTAATTTGTTTACGTCAAATGGATGTTAAGTCTTTAATGGCATATTCATCAGTTTCACATATGATTAGTATTAGGAGGTTAATAACAATAAATATATGAGGTTTATATGGTACAATTGTAATAATAATTTCTCATGGTTTATGTTCATCAGGATTATTTTGTTTAGCTAATTGTTCATATGAATGTTTATCTAGTCGTAGATTGATTTTAAAGAAAGGTTTAATTAATATTATACCTAGAATAAGATTATGATGATTTTATTATGTTCTTCTAATATAGCAGCTCCTCCTTCTTTAAATTTATTAGGGAAATTATATTAATTAATAGTTTGGTTTCTTATGTTGAATTACAATAATTTTAATTAGATTAACTTCATTTTTAGAGGTTGTTTTTTTAATTATTTATTAGGCATCAACTTCTAAGGTTATTTTGCCTTTAGCCTGTTATGAATTATTTACTTGTTCCAAAACGTATTCTGAATATGTGCATATTTGTTGGTTAAATTTTTCCGTGTAATTCTGATAAATGTAAAAATTCAAGCACCTTTTTCATTTACTTCTAGCATTTTTGGAAATGGACCTCTTATATCACAAATTTCTCGTTTTTAATCAATGGTGTGAGTTAGTCATAAAGTGGCACTTTTGTAAAAAGTGAAACATCAAAACTAACCCTCTTCAATTTTGAAACTATGCATTTTTTCAACAAAGTCGGCAGAATTTTTAATGTAATGGGGTGTTTTTCCTATATGAGGTTGTAATAAAAATGTAAGATGTTTTGCAAGGCTATATGTAGTTGGCTCCATACGTTTCTCAAACTGTTATATTAATAGCAGGCTGATGTTTATGTTTTAATTTTTCAACTTTAACAAAATTGTTTACAACATCTTTAACAATTTTTAACAAATATTACTACTGACGAAGATAACTGTAAGTGTTATCGAAACGTTTATATTGTATAATTTAAAATACACCATTAAAAAACCCAAAAAAAGATAAGTATTTTATTAAGATTCAGATAGTTTCAATCTAGACAACAATGAAAAGAAACTTGCAAAGTGATCCCAAGCTGTCATACATCTGACAAAACCCTTATATGGCTCCAACAGAAATATAACAGCCGATAATTGGTTTTCGTCTGTAGAGTTAGCAGAATACTTATTGAAGAAAAACCTAACTTATGTAGGAACGCTGAAGAAAAACAAAAGAGATATTCCTACACAATTTCTTCCTCAAAAACAAAGACCAGTAGCTGAAGCACTGTATGGTTTTACAAATGTAATGACCCTATTATCATATGTGCCGAAAAAAAATAAAGCCGTTTTACTGATTTCTTCCATGCACCACAGCAAAACCGAAGATCCTGATACTGGAAAACCTGAAATGATTGCTTGGTACAATCTTACAAAGGGTGGAGTAGATTCGATGGATGAGAAGTGTGCAAAATATAGTTGTAGTCGTCGAACAAAAAGATGGCTTTTAGCTATTTTTTACAGAGTTATCGATATTTGCAGTGCCAATTCGTACATTACATATGCTTCTTTTCACGGTAATCCTGAGGTTAGATTTACATTTGTTGAGAAAGTTGCCGATGAGTTAGTAAAATCTCATATGAGTAGAACAATGTTCCAAACTTAAACAAAGATGTACGAAATATCATCCATCGAATTCAAGATATCCCCGTACCTGAGCAAATAGAAGATAAGTTGGAAATTCGTAAATATTGTTATATATGTTCTCCTAAATTAAAAAGAAAAACTGCTTACATGTGCTTTAGCTATAAAAAACCAATATGCCTGCAATGCTCTAGAAAATGTTGTCTACAATGCTGCAACTATGATTAATAGGCCAATATGGTTACTCAACTTTATATACTGCATGAATTTTATTTTATAATACTAGAACTATATTTTTGTTTTTTGAATTAGTTTCAACTTTGTTTATCACATTTTTACAAACAGAAACTAATTTCAGATACATTTTGCTTAATTTTAATTGTATAAGAATACCTTTTTTAAATGTTTTATTGTAGATACCTTCCGTTTTTGCTCAAATGATTAAAAAAACTATGTTATTTGAATTTTGTTGTAAACATATTTCTTCTTAAGCAATAAACTTTATTGTTTTATATGTGAACACTTAATTTTTATAAAATTAAGGAAAAAATGGCTTTTCCCTTTGTGGAGCCTCTAGACTCCATGTCAGCGTTATAGTCATAAAATGAGATATCAGCAGTTAAGGGTTAAGCAATACATTATACAAACATACTTAATTATCACATTGATATAACAAAGTTACATAGATGGAAGGAAAGTTACAAAAAATAAGTAGGGGAACTGGGGGATACTTAATCACTAGGGATACTTGATCACTTTGACATTTCTTTAACTGATACATTTTCCGCAACTTTTGTACTTCAGGGTAAAGAGCCACTATGTGGCAACCTTGTACACTGTCCTGTAAATATCGGGCCCATTTTAAATATGTGACAGCTATTTACGTCATATCTAGGAGGGAAAGTAAATAATTGAGGTTATAAGTTTTGTTTAACTTTTGGTTTTTATTGTACTTTTGCAGTATTTATACTTCAAACCAAGCAGTGATTCATTGTGTTTTTGGTATATATATATATATATATATATATATATATATATATATATATATATATATATATATATATATGAAGTTATTTAATGTTTTGAAGGTAAGTTAAATTTTAGGATTGTTTAGATTAAGTACTTATAGGGATACTTGATCATGGGATAGTTGATCACTATAGGGATATTTGAACAGAAGCGATCAAGTATCCCATATCATCTATTTTACAATTTTGCTATGTAATGAATCTGATTTGTTAAAATTTCATTGATTTTTATTTCAGATGCCGAGATTTTATAAACCAAAAGTAGGCTCTAAGCCTAGAGTAAAAATAGACGAAGAACGTATGAAAATGCAGTTAAAGAAGCATTAAAAAACAAAGTGGCATTCAAACCGTAGCAAAAAATATGGAGTGGATAGAATGACACTTAAAAGATATATGGCAAAATATGAAATCAATCCTGATACCCCAATGACATCAGATTACCAAAAAAATTAATATTTTCGAGGGAAAGAGAAGAATTTTCAAACTACTTAAAGTTATGTGCAAAAATACACCACGGTCTTACAATAAATAAAATAAGATTGCTAGCTTATGAAATTGCCGTAAAAAACAATATTTCAAGACCAAAAAAATGGGATGAACATAAAATTGCTGGCATTGATTGGGTTCAAGGCTTTATGCATCGCAATAATTCCCTTTCTTTAAGAATACCAGAGGCTACTAGCCTTAGTAGAGCTACCAGCTTTAATAAAAATAATGTTGGAGAATTTTTTCAAAATTTGAAAGACATTTTAGATAGGAAAATATTTAATGATGCTGAAATATGGAATGTTGATGAAACAGGTTGCACAACCGTACAAAGCCAAAGAAAATTGTGGCAGCGAAAGGACAAAAGCAGGTGGGGCAGATTACATCTGCAGAAAGAGGACAACTAGTCACAATTTGTTCTGCAATAAGTGCTGCTGGTCAAGGTATTCCCTTTTTGTGTTTCCCAGGATAAATTTTAAGCCTGTTATGCTCACTGGTGCCCCTGAGGGATCAGCTGGGGCTGCTAATCTGTCTGGATGGATGTCAGCCGATACTTTCTTTCTATTTCTTCAGCATTTTGCAAGCCATGCCAAAGTTTCTAAAGAACAAAAATACTTCTCATTTTAGACAATCACGATAGTCACATCTCTATAAAATCATTGGATTTTGTAAAGAAAATGGGATCCATTTATTAATGCTACCACCTCACTGTAGTCATAAGTTACAACCGTTAGATGTGTGTGTGTGTTTGCACCGTTTAAAAATGCCTATGATAGAAATGCAAATGAGTGGATGGCTAAATATCCAGGTAAAGTTATTACAATTTATGACATAGCCTCCCTTGTTGGAAAAGCATATTCCAGAGCATTCACGGCCACTAATATCAGAAACGGTTTTATTAAAACAGGAATACACCCTTACAATCCAACTATATTTAAGGATGAAGATTTCATGTCATCTTTTGTTACTGACCGTCCTACACCAGAGCAGTCTCATGATGATACTTTAACCATAAGCAGTAGCAAAGTCCAAGAAGAAAACTTGAATGCCCAACCAGCAGCAGGGCCGAGTGGATTAGCAGTAGGGTCGAGTGGGTTAGAAGCAGGGTCGAGTGGATTAGCAGTAGGGTCGAGTGGGTTAGAAGCAGGGTCAAGTGGATTGTCTTCTTATTCTGGATCCTCTAATTTCCTTGTTTCTCCCGAACAAGTTTTGCCATATCCAAAAGCAGGCCCAAGGAAAATGAACCGCAAGGGCAGAAAGAAGTTAAAATCATCCATTTTAACAGATACGCCCATAAAAGCAGATATCGAAAAAGAATTAAAATTAAGAGGAAAAAAAAAAAAATTGAGAACAAAAAAATCATATCAAAACCAACGAAAGCAGCAGAAAGAGTAAAAGAAAAGTTTTCTATCATCATCTTCTAGTTCAAGTGACGAAGAACTGTCATTTAGAGAATCAGATAACTCCTTAGAAGAGTTTGAAGAAGAATTTGAACAAGTGACCCCTATAAACATCAATAATTTAACAAATGGAAAATTTGTATTTGTCAATTTTAAAGGAAGGAAAATACTTTCATCGCTGTACAAATATTTGTGTGTTGTTAATAAAGTTGATAATGATGATGGTGAATGTAGGGTTACGTCATTAAAATGTATAGACGAAAGCAAAAAAATGTTTTCAATGGTAGAATCTGACATTTGTGATGTGCAGTTTGAAGATATTATTGGAGTAGTCCCAGATCCCAAACTTATTTTAAAAGGGGAAAGGGTGTATTATACATTTTTAAACCCCATAGATGTATTTGAAAGAGCTTAAAATATTTGTTTTATATTATGTTTGCATTCTTTCTTGTAATACATTTCATTTTGATTTCTAAGTTATTTTATTTTATTTTTTAATTAATGCTCAAGTCTCCTTACCTCATGATCAAGTATCCCACCTACTGGGGATACTTGATATATTGATAAAGGAAAAATAATTAATTATGTCAACATAAAGAGTTAAAAATTCTAAGTTTATAAAATCAATTCTATAATAGTTTGTTCAGTCACATGTTTTAGTTTGAAAAGGTTATTTAAAAACACACAAAAATCGGGATAAATAAAACTGTGATCAAGTATCCCCAGTTCCCTAAGCCTACCAAAATCATATTTATTTATTTGGATTTGTGCAATTTTTGTGAATTATTTAGTGATTTTTTAGTATATCCACCATGAAAAATAGCACAGTTTTGTTACTTATGTAGAAATAATTCGAAAATAAATAATAGTAAAAACATGTTACTAAGACAGCAAAAGTGGCAACTTGAGAAATAAATACAATCAACATTTCCCCTTTGCATTGAAGTAAAAGTGCTGTTGCAATGGTCAGATTTGTATTTATAATCTAAAGTGTTTTTACTTTTAAATTATGTGTGTATAACCATATTACTCTTATATACATAACATGGAGAATGGTTTCTAAGATTAATGTTTAACTTTGAAGTTTGTTACATAATCACATTAGGCACATTTGGGTGTTTTTTAAGATGACTTTTTAAGTGATGTTTTCGCTTTGCTGTATAATCACATTGGTCACATTTGTATTCATAACTCGAAGAATGTTTTTTAAGATGACTTTTAAAATTATCCTTGCGATGTGTTGCATAATCACATTCAACGCATTTGTATTCATAAGTTGAAGAGTGTTTTTTAAGATGAATTTTTAATTCTTGTTTTCGTTTTGCTGCAAAATCACATTGGTCACATCTGTATTCATAACTTGAAGAGTGTTTTATAAGATGGCTTATAAAATTATTTTTGCGGTGTGTTGCATAACCACAATGATCACATTTGTATTCATAGCTTGAAGAGTGTTTTTTAAGATGAATCTTTAAATCACTTTTGCGATGTGTGACATAATCACATTGATCACAATTGAATTCATAACTTGAAGAATGTTTTTTAAGATGAATTGTTAAATGAGCTTTGCGATGTGTTGCATGATCACATTGGTCACATTTGTACTCATAACTTGAAGAGTGTTTCTTAAAATGAATGTTGAAATCACTTTTGCGATGAGTCCCATAATCACATTGGTCACATTTGAATTCATAACTTAAAGAATGTTTTTTCAGATGAATTGTAAAATGAGCTTTGTAATGTGTTGCATAATCACATTGGTCACATTTGTATTCATAACTTGAAGAGTGTTTTTTAAGATGAATTTTTAAATCACTTTTGTGATGTGTCGCATAATCACATTGGTCGCATTTGTGGTCATAACTTGAAGAGTGTTTCTTAAGATGACTTTTTAAATTACCTTTGTGATGTGTCGCATAATCACATTGGTCACATTTGTGGTCATAGCTTGAAGAGTGTTTTTTAAGATGAATTTTAAAATTACCTTTGTAATGTGTTGTGTATCCACATTGGTCACATTTGTATCCATAACTTGAAGTGTGTTTTAAATGATGATTTTTTAAACTCTTTTTCCATTTTGTTGTAAAATTGCAACGGTCACATTTATATTTAAAATTTGAAGCATCTTTTAAATTTTGCTGCGCTGTTGAACTATTAAATTGATTATACTCACGCTTTACGTTTATGTGTTTGACACTACTATCCTTTCTATGATCTGTTTCACTTGAGCTGTCATTTAGAAAACAAGAGTTGTCTTCTTTCTTAATATTCACATAATCTGTAAAAATGTCAAGTTTTGTACTAATAGAAGCGGAAGCAGTTTCTTCTTTTATTGGATCATTATTTACAACAAGACGTTGGGTTAGAAGTAAATCTATTCCTTGTTCGTCTTTAGTTTCTACTTTAATAAGTTTCATCTCAATCTCGGACATTTTGAAGAATATGCTGGTTAATGATATGTGTATTTTGTAATATTAAAGTTACAAATGTTTAGTAATACTAATAAATTGTTTAGTTTTAACGTAATTTTGGCACAAGCCTTAGATTAGTCTCCCATACCGATAGTAGGTTAGGTACGTCATTAATGAGCGGGAAATTTGAATCTCTGAAAACGCAATTTTCATGATTAAATTTTGAAGTTTAATAAAACGGAGCCTCCAGAATTATGTACTTTCATATTTGACATATATTTAGTAAACTTCTAAAATAAACGAATTTTGTTTTAGCTAACGCTTTAGTTAATATGTCTGCTTGTTGAATCTCAGTAGGTATATAATACAGTTTTACTTTATTTTGTTCAACACAATCACGTATAAAATGATATTTAGTGTCAATATGTTTTGATCTTTTTGTTTCCAAAGTACAAGCCATTTTTATACATGATTGGTTGTCTTCATACACTTTAATAAACTTAGTGTTACTGTCTAAAATCTCATCTAACAAATGTAAAAGAACATAGATTCACTTACACACAAAGATAATGCAATATACTCTGATTCAGAGCTTGAAAGTGCAACAACATCTTGTTTCTTAGTCTTCCAGTATATTGTATTATTGTTAACTTTTACAATAAATCCAGTAACACTTTTACGATCCCAATCGTTTGCAAAATCTGAATCAACATAACTACTTATTTCTATTTCAGACTTCAAAATAAGATTTTTAGTAAATTTAAGACCATACCCTTCTGTCAGTTTCAAATATTTCAATACATTCTTTAAGTAATTCCAGTGTTCAGCACTAAAACAATTTTGAAATTGGCTAAAATAAGTAATAGCGAAACAAAGATCTGGTCTAGAGCCTAACATAATGTACATGAGGCATCCTAACAATTCTCTGTGAGGCAATTTACTAAATATCCCATTGTTCTCATTACGCAACTTCAACTTTGGTTGCATTGGTACCTCACAAGTTTTACAATTTATCATATTAAATTTCTGCAACACTTTTCTAATTAAGGTTTTTTGTGATAAATATAATATATCATTCCTTTTTGTGATTTCTAAACCTAGAAAAACAATATTTTTGTTTGAAAATTCTTTCATTTTGAAATGTTTAAAGAGATAAGCTTTAATACAATTTAAATCTGTCTCTGTTTTTGAAACGATAATAAAATCATCTATGTGAATTAAAATGAAAGTAAATTCTTTAAAATATAGACAAGGATCCTTTTTGGAACGTTGAAAGCCATAGTTAATTAGTGATTCATTAATCATTGTGTTCCAACATTTTGGTGATTGTCGCAAACCGTACAAGGCCTTTTTTAATTTACAAACTAATTTTTTATTAGAGCTTATTAAACCTTCTGGTTGCTCCATGTATACAGGACTTTTCAATGTTCCATTTAAGAATGCAGACGTTACATCAAACTGTGTTATTAGTAAATCATTTTCAACAAGTAAAGATAGTAAAAGTCTAATAGTAGGCATTCTAACAACTGGAGAATAAACATCCTCAAATACAGAATTCTGTTTAAAACCACGTGCCACAAGTCTGGCTTTCTTCACAAGATTACCCTCAACTTCTTTTTCACGAAATATCCATCTAGAGTCTATAATTTCAGCTTTATCTGGCGGTATTACAAGATCCCACGTTTCACTTTCTATCAAGGACTTCAACTCTCTTTCAATAGCTGTTTTCCAACCTTCATCTTTCTGAATAGCTTCTTTGTAGTTTCTTGGAACTTCACATATTAGATGACCTACTGATAATGCTGAAAACAGATTATAGTCCTTTTCATCGCCCACATATCATTATTTAGTTCATACTCTTCCAAATATGTTGGTCTTTTTCTTTCACGTGTGCTTCTTCTTGTTTGCGTATCTAATTTCCGTCTCTCTTGAGGGCTTTCTTTCTTATTTGTAATAACTTCTGGATTGTCCGTATCAATTTTATTTGATTCTTCTATAAACTCTTCTTCTAGTTCTACTTTATTTTCATTTCCATAATTTTCTTGAAAAATTGTGTTTCTTCCTATGATAATTTTCTTCATATTTCGATCATAAAGGCGGTATCCATTATCTGCGTATCCAATCATGGTTAGCTTTTGACTATGCTGGTCCAATTTCGATGTTCTAACTTCCTTGGGAATCAAATTGTATGCTGGACAGCCAAACAATTTTATCTTCTCTAAATTTTGTTTACAGCCAAACCACAACTCAGCAGGCATCTTTGATTGACAAATAGCTCTTGTTGGCAGTCGATTAATTAAGTATACTGAGGTCCTAACGGCTTCTCCCCACAGTTCCTTTTCCAGCTTTGCATCATAAATAAGACACCTTGCCTTATCCATGATTGTCCGATTATACCGTTCTGCAACACCATTTTGTTCAGGGTTGTATGGTACTGTATACCGTATCTTGATTCCTTGTTCTATACAAAATTTCTTGAATACATTTGACGAGTATTCGCCACCATTATCACAACGTAAAGTGTGAATTTTCTTGCTAAATTTTGTTTCAACCATAGATACATACATTTTAAATTTTTGCACAACCTCATCTTTGTTTGATATTAAATAAACAACACCGAAATGTGAGTAATGGTCTATAAAAGTAACGAAATAGCGCTTACCATCAAAAGTCTCAGGAGTCTTGAAATGGGAGACGGGTTTGTTTTCCCAGTTGACACACTTCACAAAACGCTGGTGCAGGATACTTGGATGAATGCCCCATCTTTCGATGCATCAACATTTGGTCAGCAATTCCAATAACTGCACTGTTCTGTTCTGGTACACGAAAAATAATCACATACAAATTTCCTTTTAATGATCCTGATAAAATAATGTCTTTGTCCCTAACAATTAGAACTTGCTTTTCTTTAAAATAACCTGCAACCCACTTTGTTCCAATTTACTGACAGATAGTAAATTATAATTTATATTTTCACACAACCAAACCTGTTTCATAGTAATATTACGTCCTGTCAAACTTTTTAAATTTAAATTTCCTTCTTCGATTGCTGTTAGAGTTTCACCGGCCTTAGCTACATTTATTTTAACACAAATGTCCTTTTTATCATAAATAAGTTCTTTAAATTTCTCACCTACTAAATGATTTGTAGCCCCGCTGTCCACAACAAAGTTTACAACTTCACTATTATTACCAAAAACTTCGTTATCTTCGGATGTTGTCAAAAAAGATATGTTTTCTTCTTTACTGGTCTGTTGCACAACATGCACATTTCCTGGATTAAATATACCTCTAGTTGAGTCTTTATTATTTCCTCTGGAGTAATATTTTCCTCTATTAAATCCACTTTCTGGGCATTGAGCTCGTTTATGTCCTATTTTGTGACATCCATGACATTTAAAAGGAAAATCAAAACTCGAGTTATTACTCCTAATAAAATTTCCTCTACCATACGTTCCTCTTCCATAACCTCTTCTTCTCGACCTTGTTCCAAAACCTCTGCCACTGTTATAACCTACAAAAGCTGAACTATTTGTACTTGTTTCGGACTTACACTTTACTTGACGAGCTTCTTCCAGTAGCAATTTGTTCTTTACAAAGTCCATGTCTATAGCCTGATTTTGGCAAAACATTATATCTATTGCTGTAGTTACCGCTTGATAGGATTCCGGCATTGAAGATAACAACTGCAATACAAGCTCGCTTTCTTCAATTTTACTTCCAGCGGCTTTTAGTTCACATGCAGTCTGTTCAAACTGTGTTAAATACTCGGTCATCGTCTGGTCTGCATTCAACTTTAAATTGCGTAACTTTTTCTGCAAAGTTACCTGGCTTGATATTCCCTTCTTGGCGTACGTACTACTCAATGATTCCATAATTTCCTTCGCCGAAGCTTTAGTCTTTAACATTTCCAAAATGTTATCATCTATACATTGTATTATTATTGTACGTGCCTTAACTTCATTTTTCTGATAAGTAGCATGTCCTTCAGTTCCAACTGCTGGAGGTGTTTCCGTAATAACTTTTAATACACCCTGCTGTTCCAACAAGAGTCTCAAGTCCCAGTTTGAAAATGATGTTCCATTAAACGGTTTTACATAAAAGAGCTGCTTTTCCGCCATTTTTCCGACTTTTTTTTTGCTAAATTTCCAAGCAAAGTGTACCTGTCTTCTTGCTTGACAATTCCAATTTCCAATCAATTTTCAAGATATTCCGGCTAGTTTTTAGCATTTACTGGGCCCATAACCTGAAGTTTAATAAAACGGAGCCTCCAGAATTATGTACTTTTATTTAGCAACAAAATTAAGACACACATTATAAAAATCAATAATATAACAATTAAACAAAAACACAACAACATTTCAACTACTACTATAATAATGATAAACACGCACACCCTAAACAGTAACTACAAAACTACACAACGTTACAACACACAGAAGTGCCTTTATCGCATTCTCAGTATAGACAACACGACAACATAACAAATTTGTACTTCAACAAATTTGTCCCCTATATATTCTTTTTATGTCCATTTTCACCCACTTTTCATTAAGCTGAGAATAGTTAAGTGTGGTTTAAATTTTAACGTTCCCTTACAATTATATGAGCTCATCTGTCCAAATTATATTTTGATGAAAATTAGGTATTGCAGCACATCTATCAATATACCATTGGCAAAATTGTAATCGTTTGGATAAAGGCATTGGTTTATATGAATCTTATAAGGTTTACATTTATAAAGTTTCAAAATTTTTTGCGATTTTGTTTTGGAAATACCAACATCTTGTTCAATTTCTCTACTAGAAGTATTTGGGTTGGCTTCAACACATGCTAAAACATTTAAGGCACCTTGTTCACGATTTGCTATATCGTAATGATTCGGACGTGGTAGAAACGCGGCTTTAGAGTGTTTAACGTTTATTTACCTCTTATATATCTTTTTATTAGGCTGATGCCTTTCTGGGAAACTCTCCAAGTATAAACGTTCCGCTTCTTCCGAATTTTCTCCACACTGAATGAATATTTTCAACATATCATACTGTTCAGAACGATTCATTTTAATTATCAACAATAAACTTGTGTTATCTGTGTTTTAATGCACAACTGAAGTTTTCACTTTGTTTTGACATATTTGCTGCTTCATTGTTTTAAATTATTGCATCGCCTACTTACAAAAGTGCAAACTAACAAATTCGCTTGTAATTTCGTAATTTTCTAAAAGAACCTCTATAAACTATATATTGTTGAAAAGCTTATAAAATATGAATTTTAATGAAGTCAAAGCCAACTATGGTTTCCATTAAAAAAAT